>VDFB02370645.1:126127-284688 GCA_007258455.2 Sequoia sempervirens | reverse complement strand
TAAGCATGATGCCACAAGAAGTGCAATTCTTTAGTTGGAACAAAGATAATCATTGAGATAGAGATCTTTAGGCTTGCACAAGGAGATCTCTTTGCACAAGGCATATGCAAGGAAACTTGGACAACACTGCAACTAGGTAAAAAGCTATTAAAACCATAATTTAAGTTTAAAATTAAAAAAATAATCACTATTTTATGTTAATATATAAAGTGAAACTCAAAGTTAGTGAGATTGATTTTTATTTTTTCTCATTTTAGATGCATGGTGGGAAAATTTTGGTGCTAAAGTGTCAAATCTCCAAAAGATTGCAATTCGTGTCTTGAGCCAACCATGTAGTGCTTTAGAATGTGAGCACAATTGGAGTATGTTTGAGCACGTACACTCCAAGAAGCACAATAGGTTGTCAGTGCAAAGGTTGAATGATCTCGTGTATACTCATTACAACCTTTGTCACTATCACAAAAAAATCTTGGGCATTGACTTAGAGGAGGTTGATCCATGATCAAATTGGATCATCGAGGTTGACGATCCTCTCTTTAGCAATGAGGACATTGCATGGGGTGATCAAGTGGATCAAGAGTTATAGGTAGTAGCCATGGCAAAGGAGGAGGATAGAGCATGGGAAGATAAGGCACAAGGCAAACCCTTGGAAGTTGGTGTCACTAAGACATGAGAAGATATCGTGGCTACATCATCATCTAGGACTTATCTTAGATGCCAATGCAAGGCTTGGCATTATGTTGGGACAAGTGATGTAGGGTCCTCTGAGCCATATACTTATATTTTTAGTTTAGATATTTGTTTTGATATCATGGATTTTATAATCCATGAGATTTGTATACATTTGACAATATTTATAATTTTAAAGTTATATATCTAATAATTTTGTTTCCTTTAGCTAAAAATTAAAATTCGTTTTTACACTCATGTGATTCATGTACACTTGTGTATATGGTCAAAGTAGCTTCTATTTGATTAGGTTGTTGTGTCTTTAAAGTTTATTTATTGGAGGGTGCATGAAACAAGTTTTAAATCCTTAAAAATCTCTATATTTCATGTTTCTTTCAATTTGTCAATTTTGGGTGCCAAGTCCAAGTTTGAGTCAAAAATCAACTTGCTAAGTCCAAGGTGATTCCAAGGTGATTCCAAGTATGAGTATAAAATCAATTTGCTAATTCTAAGGCTATTCCAAGTATTGTAACTATGGTTGGGATAAACTCTTTAAAATCTATCGCTGCTACTACTATAATCTCTCTTCAATTGATGATGGTTGTTGTATTTTCTTAAAGCTCTCTATTGGTTCTACAATGATATACATTGCACCAATGATAGGCACAAAAAAAACTTCAAGCTTTGGTGCTATAACTACCACAATCATTGTTGAACTAAGAACTAAAAGAATGTGAACTCTCTCTCATTTTAATTTTATTACTAATTGTATATGCTACTACAAATTTGATGTTAATGACTGTTTGTACATTTCTACTATTGACTCTTCCAAATCTCTTATGCTTCTTAATAATGTAGACCATTCCATCTCCTACAATTGTAAGTTGAATACCTGAACCTTCCAATGGCTGCTTGGTGCCAACCCTTCCATCTATACCATGCCTACCACTAGTGCTAACTCTTCCAACTCTCTAGAGAGAGGAGTACCAATCTTCCAATATATTATCTCATTGGCTTTGGGGGTGTGGGAATCTTCTTCTTTGATTAAAGTTGTGAGATTTTTATCAAAGTGCAACATGTTGTTGAAACAATGTTCTAGCAAAGCATATGCCATCAATACTAGACATAAATAACCCTAAGATTCTTAGTTATGTCAGTTTATGCTATTTTTTAGTTGTACTAATGCAATTTTTTTGGTATGCACAGATTGGAAGAGTCTTTCTAGTGTTGGTAGATTAGCACATCAAAATTTAGCTTAGGCTCAATGTCTAGGAAACAAAAGACTTCTTCATGATCCTACCTTGGCCTTTCAGTCTGAGCCAAGCCTTGCTATAATCATGTGATAGGATAAGTTTTCCGCCATGTCCTCCTTTGATCTTCATTGTGAAGCCCTTCCCTCAATAGACTACTTGTACTAGGTTCTATGGTTTGGGGTTTAACCACTTTGGGTTTATCCCCCTTTCTATTTGTCTACATTTCTTTAGTACTTGGTGTTGTAACTTTCATAAACTAGAGTCTTTTAACAGTACATCTCTATGTAAATGTACTATTTGAGTACCATTGACCTACTTTGGCTATCTTTGGACATTAATGTAAGCAAGTACTTGTGTGCTAAGCGTATCCCTTTCCCATGTATACATTACCACCATAAATGAGGAAATTTTCAGTTTAATAACTACTTGTTGAGGTAATCTTGAGATGATTATAACACACACAAGTTAAATCCCACAAAAACTAAAAATTGAAAACCCTAACATCAATGTAAATAATTGTTTCATTATTTATTCCTAATCTAGATCTATCTAATATGCTTGCCTTCAAAAAGATATTCAGAAATTCTACTTTGTGTGGTAGAAACAGGTATATTTGAAAAAAAATGGTTACCTCTATTTAACAATCCATGTATGGATGTTATAACTAAAATAAAATATAAAGAAAAGAGTATCATCATATAAAAGTAGTGTTAGTTGTTTACATTTGGGTTAAGAAAATTCATATATTTTATATGGTTTTTCATTTTAGATAAAGTTCTGTTCATCGCAATATGCATATAAGAAATCTTCCTAAATTGCCTGAATATAATTTTTTAAGATATCTAATTTTATCCTTAGGTGTAAACAATGCCAAAAAAAAAGCTGACTGTTTTATTAAATAATAGAAAGCAAGAATGCATTAAATACCTAATCTGGTATTGTGTTCCTTAAGCGTCCCAATACATTATGCTCGCCCATAATGTGCTCAATAAGAGCTTCCACGTTTTCAAAATCAAAGCATTAGTATGTTTCCAATCTGTCAAATGTAACTAGAATAACAAATGCATATATTTTGTTTGCATATATTAGTCTCTAGATTGCTATTACATTCCTGTAAAAGAAAGTGGAAGGAATTTAATTTAGTGGGAACAAAATGAAGAATATTCAAATTAGAGAAAGAAATCATAATTACCATTTGTATAATGTCGGCAATCATGTTCTCCCAACTTCAATTCAGTACTCCAATGTTGATTAAATTCTGTAGCCCTTTGTATGCAAACACCCTTTCGTGCTTCTCCTACCAACCAATATCTTTTTGTTGGTAATTTTGGTAACTCCCTTTTTTGTACAATTCCTAAAATATATGTAGCATTCACATAGTCAGCTATGTTATAGCCATTGATCAATTTAAATTAGAGGTAATATTGCTAATGTGAAATTCATTTTGTTAAGTAAATGTCGTTAGTCCCACAAGCTGCAGCCTTGTGGTAAATTAGGACACTTACAACCAAGATGCCCGGTTTCAAAATCTTGGTGGACCCATGCCTCCTATGCTTATGTGTGGTATAATGTTGGTTATATTGTAGTGATCTCAAGTGCGTTGCATGGTGTTGTGTAGCCTCTCTAGGTGTTTCAAAAGGGATTTTCTAATTCAAAATTTCTCCTAATTTCACCAGCATTTGTTGTTTGTACAATTTAGTTCAGTGAATAAACTGATTATATCTGATCGTTTAGCACAATAAAAAGGTAAGAATTGTGTGGCCAACAAAAACCCTTGCATCATTCAAATGTAAGAAGTGTTTTCTAATTTTCATTTATTTTGAGAGTTAGAATTTTAGAATCATAGAAGATTGTTTGATAAAGTTAATTGATAAAGATGACATTATTTTGAGTTCATAATGGTGTGCAGCATTCCAAAGAGTTTAAATTATGTTCTACAAGAGGCAGTTTAAAGCCAAGTAGATAAAACATTAATGTGTGTCAAAGGTTCTTTGTCTAACATGTTTTGTAGTATATCAAAGACATTTTGCATATTTTATAGAGCAAACTCTCATCAAGTTGGTAAAATGTTTTGCAAACTTGTCTATTGATGATATGAATATCTAGATAGAGTAAATAAATTCAAATGGGATAATCCTGCGCTAGTTTGAATTCTTCTTACATTAGGAGATAGCATTTCTTTTGTTCTTCCATAATCCATACGAGTGGCATCAAAAGACATCATTAATGTCTCTCACATCTAAGAGATTCATACAGAAAACAAAAAATATGTTCAATAAATGCCTCCATCCAATAGTCACACAACAGTTACTCTTTCCACAAAATAAGCATGGATGAAAATCCTAGCGTAAGTGGGATATAATCTCTTATACAATGCTTGCAAACAAAAGAAAATTGGAAAAATTCTAGAGCTGCCCTTATGAATTAATCTCACACAAGGCTCATGGAGTGGTGATGTTCTACCCCCTCTTTAATCATTAAAACGTTGCCATCCATTCGAAGTTGCTCGACAAGATTCCTTAACCACTTGCTTGGTAGTGCTAATAATTCATCCATTAGAATGTTTCACTCTTTTTGGAATAGTTTTTCATTCTTCCTTGCCCACTTATTTGTTGGTGCTACTACATCTTTTGTGCATGCTATGATATCATTATAGTTTGGCATACTTCTATTTGGAAGATACTTTTGCCTTGGATGCCCTTGAGTGTTCCCCAACTTTAATGATTCCACCAAAATACTTGAGACCTGCAAGTTGTGGATTTTGCTTTAAACTCAGAGGGTTTTCTAATTTCTAGCTAATCCTTGCCAACTGCCAAGTCCTTGGCCATTATTACTCATGCTCTTTTTAACAACTTGAGTAAATTCCTTTTGTGTGCAGTCCAATGCTACCGAGTGGCTCATTTGATATCTCATGTTGATAATAAACAAATGTTAAGGGGTTTCCCATTCTTTCCTCCATCATTGTTTGTACATTTTGGGTTGAGGTTGATTGCTTCCTTCCAATGGAAGGCTATTCTTTTGTCTTCATTTATTCACAATCTTCTTAAGGTTTGGGTAATGCTTCTTTTGCGACTAATTCTTGGCACTTGCTACAATATTTGCATGGCTTGGGACACTTCTCTCTAGATGGTTCAATCTGTCAAAAGTAGTCTCACCCACACATTTGAATTATGCTCTATACACATCCATCTCAATTACATCGATAAAAAAGTCTTTGACTATTCAGTTTAACTCGTAACTTATGGTTCTTTCCAAATGTTAAACCTCTTTCTGGAACTTTCAATTCTCTTCTTGGAGCATGTGAATTTTCAAATTACTCATGGATATTTTCCTTCATGGTTGATTTACCATAGTCATCCACAAGTCCTAGAATACTGCTCTATTTTGAAATTTCATTTCTAGCCAAACAACCTGCTTCAATTCTTTGCACAAACTCTATATGATTATGTTGATCCAATGAACAAGCTATTGGATTTAACATGTTGGTTGATGATTGATGTTAGCTATAACTATATGCTGATTTCATAAAAGAGCAGTGTTCCACGGGGACACGTCCCCCCCAAAAAACCCCATGTTTCCTAGGCGTCCCCGTCTCAGAGACTTGGGGACTTGGGGGGACATCCCCCCACCAGCCCACCACCAGCGCCACCATCCCACCACCAAAGTTGTCATCTCCAAGACATCGCTAGGACTTCGAGGGCGTCGAGGTGTCCTCAAAACGTCTAGGGGACTCCTAGTTGTCTTCAAATCGCCTCGAAGACACCCAAGCGTTTCTTGCGACTAAATGACCAAAAAACAAATACTTTTAAAAAAATCAAAATTTATAGAGCCCAAGGTCAAACCCTAATGGCTTATAGACCCCACCCAAAACCCACACTCTATAAAAATACCTCCTATCCTCATTTCAATTCACAAAAAACAAATCAACAAGAAGCTAATACGTGAGTGTGAGAGTGAAAGCTGGAAGTGTAAGGTGAAAGAGTGAGAATGAAGAACAAGAGAGTTAAGAAAACTGCCATTAATATGATTTGATTAGAAATGGAAGAATATCAGATCAAAGAATAGTTTTTGATGCCCAAGACAAAGGCCGACATGATGAGATTAAAATAGATCAAATATCCTTTGTTAAAGTCAACCCTCCTAATGCTATTGCCATTCTTTGGGAGAGTTAAAATAAATTATGTTTATCAAGACAAGTCAAATGCTGGCTGACTTCTAATATGTGTTAGAAACAGCGATTCATCATAATATAATGTGCAGCAAGCAATTTATTTAAGGGGTGCGATTTCAAAATAGACTAACACAGCAAAGAGCAATTACAAGGAGTTTATATTAACAGCACTGGAAACTAAAACGCACAAGAATTAATTATGATTAATGACAAAGCTTATGTTAGGAAGAAGCGATTATATTTGTAAAGAGAAAGACAACCATATAAAACAAAAAGTGCAGCACATAAGACAAAATAGATATAGGACAAAAGGAATAAGACAAAATTTGTCTTATATATAAAGAAAAAGTGCAGTGATAAAGCAATTAGTAGTTTATTTAAGAGTTTTTGAAAAGGTTAATAAATCAAAAGTTGTGATTCTTTCTAAGGAGCAATAAAAGTTTATAAACAAAGAACAAATAAAAAGTGGGGATTAGTATTTGCAAAGGGTGCGATTAAGGAATAGGTGAAAATAATTATTAAAGGTTATGACCATTCAAAAGGGATGTCTTTCTACCTGAAGGCATAAAGATATAAATGGTATTTGAAAATCATAGGAAGCAATGTGTGTTGAGGAGAGAGAGATAAATAAATACATCAGATACACCAGCACATGAAGAGAAAAATCTGAGAAGATTATTTGCATATTATAGGAGGAGATTGTGAAAAGTTGTATGGCAGATTTATAAGTTTTATGAGGAGATTGTGATCAGTTTTGTAGCAGATTTATGATCAACTTATAGCAGATTGGTGACCAAAATTATAGCAAAATTTAGAAGAAAAATTGAATGAGGGATTGGTGCTTCCAGTGGGTTGGTGCTCACAAATTGAATAAGGGGTTGGTGCCTCTAGTGGTTTGGTACTCACAAAGTGAATGAGGGGTTGGTGACTCTAGTAGGTTGGAGCCTACAAAGTTTGTAAAAAGAAAGAAGATTAATAAAAGCAATATTTTTGTCGTGATTTTCTCTCGCAAGGGTTTCCACATAAATTGTGTTGTTATTATGTTGCTCATTGTTTGATTTTACATATGTGCTAATTTTGATTAAATATTAAAGTGATTAAATACGTTTAAAAGAAAAAGAATATTGTTATACTGATTCACCCCCTTGTTGATGTTATAGCGGCAAGACATATCTTTCTCTCAAAATTTAAATAATAAATAATTAATAAGGCAAGTTGGCCTTAATTACAAATTATATTTTATATTTTTATTTTAAAAGGAGGCTGACCTAAGTGAAGAGTCACCTTGTTTTGTATATATACAAGGTGGAGTCCATTCAATCAGATCATCAAGTCATTCTCATACTCAAATGGCATTTCTTTCAAGAAGGAGTTCGTACTTAGTAGCAGATCAGTTTCACTTGTATCTTTGCATCAAAGAGTGATGCTATTATTCATTGTATTTATTCAGCCTTGTGTAAGGCCAGACTCTGTATGTAGCATTCTGCACTTCTATCTGATATATATATATGAGATATATTTTTGCTAGGTTTTTCTCCCTCGAGTAGGAGGGTTTTCTTAGGGTATCTGTTGTGTTCATTGTTTATGTGTTGCATTTTCTGCTTGTCTACATTTCTGATCCTAAAACTAACATGGTATCAGAGTGGGTCTAAGGAAAGATCCGATCAGATCTTGAAAGAAAGTCAAATTTATATCTGGCGCACTCTTTGTTTATGCGACAGATTATTGGGTCTCTAAGGTGGTCGGAGAAAGTTTATACGACAGATTTGTGGCAGAGCCACAGGCTTGCGCCACTACTGTGAACCTTGGCTCCCCTACGCATCTATAGCAGTCGGGAAGAAATTCTGAGTTGTCAACATTTGAGGGAGTAATCACTTTCGCCTCCTTATTGTCGCCTCATCCTTCATGAATATTCAGGAATGCGAGAAGAAAGTCATCTTGAAAGAATGCTCGATACATATATTTGAGCCAATGGAGTATTTTTGTGCATGGAGTATTCCTTTCTTGGCAGTTTACTGGTTCTTCCGATGCTCATCGTCAATAATGCTATCTTCAGAAAACATTTAATGTGTAAATGAACCTGTGAGTGAATTGAAGCATTCTAGTGGTCGCCATCTTAATGAAGCTATCGCTCCTTAAAGATCTTCAAAGACTTTGGCAGAGTCGAGGGAGTATAGTCTTCTTGTTGGAAGGAAATACAAGGAAACTCAAATGATGGAAAAATCATAGTTATGCACACTTGTCACAGAGGGTTAGCTTGATTGTTGTGTCTGTGAAATCGGGAATAATCAAAGCTTGTCGAATTTGGAGGTGTCGGATGTTGTTACCATGCCGGGTGTTGTGTTTGAAATATCAATTGGACCATAGTCCGTGATGAGTCAGAATCATCATGCTCTGAGGAGCCAAAGTAATCAAATGACATTAAAATCAAGATTTAATTGAAGCCGAAGTTGGAGTTTTATGTGCCGTCGCATTTCTTCAAGAAACAGATATATATATATATATATATATCTGAGGATATCATGGCGGTTCCTGGAGGTAATCATTCTTTAAAGGGGAGTCATTCCCATTCCGACAACCACCGTATGTCTTTAGCAATAGTAGGGAAAGCCGATAAAAGATATCAGAACAGTTTTTTTACCAAGTTCAATCATTCTTAACGCTTGGTCAAGGAGGTCGTACCCAGGTGAATTAATAGTTAAGTGGTAGGAAATGGATATCATTTGTGTTGTGTGAATTGCAGTGGTAGGAAAGGGAGCGTAGCTATCCACGCAAGCAACCAGGGACGCCACTGGGGAGAGGCAACGATAATGCGATTTGGCCGAGCCCAGGGTCTGGCCAAAATCTTCGAGTGTCTCCATTAGATCGGAACGCAGAGCTATCAACTCGCATCCTTATACGACATTCAACAAGGGACAACGTTCTACCAATTGCGTGGTCCTAACACAGGGTCGCAAATCATCATCGCACACTCCTCTGGCTATCCGTCTCAGAAGAATCTGCAGTAGTTGCAAATCGAATGGGCTAATGATCGGGTGAACGTTTGTCAGAGAAACTATAGTGCGCAGCAAACAGAGCATTTGAATAATCACCTGACTTGGTCTATCGCATAGATGCATCGGGTTATATGGAGTTGTAAATTACGAATGGGCATCGAACCCATTTCAGGAAAGAATTCATTCTTTTGGTAAAACAAATAGGAAATCCATTGCAAGACTCTATGGAGCCGTTACACATTCAGGAATTTGCTTGGAGCTACTTAAGAAGATTGTTGTCACTTATGCATTATACCGCTATTTTGAAGGTGTGTGGGTATAATATATAATGTTAGGTGAAGCTCGATAGACTCTTAAATTTGGTGTTGAGATGTTCAGCTAGATAAGAAAGAATCGTGGCCAGTAAAGAAACTGGGAGAAGAAGTTTAAACGCCACCTGTATATATTCCAAGCAATGTCATTGTCGAAGTAGATATGCAACAAAGCTAGTCATGAATAGAGACCTTCAGTGGAAAGTTTATTTATTGAAGGCCACCGATTGAGCTTAGAAAGAGGACGTGGACCATTTGGTAATGATGTGGCATAGAAAGTGGAATATGTTCAAGCAAATTCAGTTGGAGCTAGAGCTATGAAATATTGAAGGTCGAATTGAATCTAGGGGCAGAGCTGTGCCATCTGTGGAGTGGATAAAAGTCACCTGTATCTACTGTACAACAGTGAAGATCAAATCTAGGCTTTGCAGTCAAGGTGGTGAAGATGAAACACCGCTATAGGTTTTAGCTCAATGATGTACCAACAAGAAAGAGATAAGTATTTTTTAGTATTGAAATCACTTTCTTCTGGGCTAAAATTCAGTCTGCTGAGTTGTGCAGATTTGACATTGATTATTTGGATCGTGTGATTAGTAAAGGTCGTGGTTTCTTTTGAATGGTGATCGCTGGCATAAGATCCTTTGGAGATACCATTCATTCATTACGAGTTGTTTCATGCTGGTTGTGAAGATTTCTAAGTGTGACTTTGAAATGAAAGGAGAACTGCAATTTCGGTTGTGATTGGTTGGTCACATCGATACCATTCTCTATGTGCATGAACTGTGATGGTGCCTTGAGAGGCCTAATTCTATCTTGAATATGCTAGTTGCTTAATGTGTCTGAGAAATCCGAGTTGAGCAGATTGTCTTTTGTTGTGATGTGATTGCATTTCCAAGAGCAAAAATTGAGTAAAGACGAAAGAAAGATATATCAAAATCAACAAAGATAAGCTCTATTAATTCTTTAATTAATCTAATGATATTTGCTACATGCTTCATTTATATCAAGGGTAGTTTTGATTTCATGAACTATTATTAATCTCTTTAAAATGCAGGTTGGATCGAGAAGCAAATGGATGATGAATTAATTATCTGAGATTGCTTGAGGCATCCTGTGAGGAAGTCATGCCAGCTAGAGAAATGAACAAACATGAAGACTCAGCTTGCAGCCATGAGACTAAGTTGGTGACACACAACTATAGACATCTCTTGAGGGCACAAGGTTGGGTCAGCCTTGGATGGAGAGTTTGCATCAGCAAAGAAGATTGAGAAAGATGAAGACACTAAACAACGAAGAACCAGATTGTCATTATGTTCAATTACTTCAAAGAGAGAGTTAAAAATTCCGAGGATTCAAGACTCAAGTTGAGAGCATGTCTGCGAAAAGGATTAAGGTTCTAAAGATCAGTCAATGGAGGGGAGTTCACTTCCAGAGGATTCCTTTGCAATCTCTGAGGTGGGGATCAAGAGGGAGTCCTGTGACTTACTGAGAAGAAGTGAAGGTGTCAGCTAAGTGGGTTGTTGTGTTGCAATGCCAGGTGCTAAAGTCCTTGGAAGACCTCTTAAGTTGCAGAAAATAGAATTGCACAAGACAGTCAATCTGGATTTGACATTGGTAGCTCCGCAAACCTATTCAGAATAGAGTGATATGGGATGAGGTCGAGAAGGACAGTCCTAAACTCTCTACAGTACCAGAGGTGTGCGTTGGAAACCATTTCTCTAAGGCAAGCGTTGCAAGCAATCTTGGACGAGGAGGTCAGAAGGTTGATGTAAGTACTTGAAGCTTCAGGGAGAGTCACATCATCATGAAGATCTGTTGTAATGTATATTTCTCTGAGACGGAGAAATATGAGGTGAAATGTAATGTCCCCTTTTGGAGGTAGTTTGATTTAATTAATTTAATTAATTAAGTTGTCCAAAATAATGATTTTTCATGAAGATGACTAATTAGTTATTTGAATTAAATTAAAAAAAAGTGGTATTAAGTTAATTATTTATTAGGTTATCAAATAAATCAAAATTATAAGGTGACCTTATATTTAATTAATTTAATAAAGTGACTTGAATAAAAGTATATCATAAAGTCACTTAATAAAAATAAAATAATATTCTAGAAGCTTCTTGAAGAATTGGAGAAAAAGAATAAATAGAGAGGTTGCCTAAGCTTCTAGACATGCAGTTTTTAAATTGATATTTGATAATTCATCTTGTGGAGCCAAGGGTTTATGCAGATTTCGTCTTGATCATAGGAAACGAAAAACTTCCTATTAATAGCAATTTTGAGGGTGTGAAATATCATCTGAATTATTGCAGCTGTGGGAGAGGTTACTTCAGACTTCTCATTGGTTCAAAATTTGTGGCCATTGGCCAATTTTGGTGAAATCGATTAGAGTCATTGGAGCATTTGCATTTGTGATTCATTACCTATCATTTTGGCATTGTGGATTGGCATCTTTTGAGCAATTCAACTTGAAGAAAGGGTCTGTTATTACAAGGAAACACATTAGAGTTAATTACAGTCATACATAGCAGCATTAGGGGAGCCACGATTTGGCTTATATCTTCCTCTTTGAGCATCGATTTACCCTTGGGTTTATTGGACATCATTCCTTGGAGGCGTATGATGATTTCAGTGGTATTTGAGAGGAGTTTTTGACAGATAAAAGATTGAATCAAAGTCTGATATACCAAAACAGGGGCGGCTAAAGGACCAAGGGCGATTTCTACAAAGGAGCTCATAAAAATTTCAATAAAATTTCTGAGGCATCATTGAAGGGCTTAGAGGCCAGGCGCTAGAGTTTGGAGGGCATATTCCAAGCAGCCAAGAAGAATCGAATTGTTTATGCAAGCTGCCATCCATTTCTAGGTTCTCCATTTTTGTATTGTCTTAGAAATATCATTGCATCTTTTGCTGTCATAAGTACGTCATTATAGAGAGGGATAAATTGCATTGTCATATTGAATAGCATACTGATATAAGTTGTAATCAGACTGTAATAACTTCATCTCAGATCTGAATATTCTTGGTGTCATGTATGTAAGCCAAGAGTCTTGGCATTCACATTGTTACTATTGAAGGGAGATTGCATTTCAATAAAGATATCAGCAATTGGGCGTCTTACACAGTTGTCATTGTGCATTTAGTTATCATTTGTACTCAGCTGAATAGTTTGCATGCCAATTGTTTGACAATTTGTCCATTGGCTGTAGAAGTTTGTCTACATTTAGCTAAGTCATCTATTTGCATTAGAAAACACAAAAATATATCTGCACTTTATGCTAGCTTATATTTCAGTCATTTGGCACTAGTCATTATCATATTTTATGCTCGAAAACTTCAAAAACAACAAACTGAAACTACAAACAAAGAGTACCACTTTGCAAGACAAGTGTTTGACGATATTCCTTGAGCCAAAATTCAATAGTTAAAGATCAGAAATTGCAAGGTTCATCACATGAAAGCCCTTGTATTGTATATTTCTCTAAGACGGAGAAATATGATGTGAAAGCCCTTGTAGTGTATATTTCTCTGAGACGGAGAAATATGAGGTGTGAGCCATTGTTCATCTCTGAGACTGAGATGAGACATCATGTTGAGAGACTCCATGACGACATCACATTGAGAGACTCCGTGATGAACCCTTCGTACTTTTATTTTTTCACACATGGGAGTAGCCATGGTGGACATCATGTTGAGAGACTCCATGACGACATCACGTTGAGAGACTCCGTGATGGGCACTTGTACGTGGGTTTCTTTCCACACATGGGAGTAGCTATGGTGGACGTCATGTTGAGTGACTCCATGACGATATCACATTGAGAAACTCTGTGATGAACTCTTTTCCACAAATGGGTGTAGCCATTGTGGGTGTCATGTTGAGAGACTCCATGACATGGATATCTGGAAAGATACCTCCCTAGCTAAGAGGGAGTGTTGATGTTATAGCAGCAGGAGATATCTTTCTCTCAAAATTTTAATAATAAATAATTAATAAGGCAAGTCTGCCTTAATTACAAATTATATTTTATATTTTTATTTTAAAAGGAGGCCGACCTAAGTGAAGAGTCACCTTGTTTTGTATATATACAAGGTGGAGTCCATTCAATCAGATCATCAAGTCATTCTCATATTCAATTGGCATTTCTTTCAAGAAGGAGTTTGTACTTAGCAGCAGATCAGTTTCACTTGTATCTTTGCATCAAGGAGTGATGCTATTGTTCATTGTATTTATTCAGCCTTGGTAAGGTGTCATGTCCCGTTTTTGGCGAGCATCGATGCGTGAGATTGGCCTATCATGAGACCCCGTAGGCTGACATTGGAGTGGTCGTTTCGGCGCTTGGCTCAGCCGATTGGCGTTTTGATTGATTGGCTTCGTTCGGCTCATTCGGACCTTTGCGAATTGCTATTTTAGCAGTTCCTGGCAGGCAGAGTGGACCACTGCTATTTTTAGCTTGAGATTTTGGCAGCATCCGGAATCACTTCTGTTCGTCAGCATCAGACGGATCGGTAATCGGATGATTTATGAGGAAGATATTAATATTTAATTATATTGATTAAATATTAATTATTTAATGTTTATAATATAAAGTTATAATTTAAAATTATAACTTAAGTCATCTGCCTTGAGGGGTGCGCCCAACATCAGAAAAGGGGCCAATTTGAGAATTAAAATATTATAAAATATTTTGGCTGGAGACTTTTGAAGTATTAAAAGATTAAAATATGATATTTTAATTAAAACCCTATTATGGTGGAAATCGCACTTTTCAGCTTGATAAGGGTTTTACCTTGGTTTCTGAGCCATTATGACATTTTTGAGAAACAGGAATTGATCAAGTTGCCAGAGCACAGAGACCTTAGGGTTTCGTCTCGAAATCGTCGGAGAACGAGCCATCTCCTTCGAAGCAGTTCAGAGGATGTGAAATAACATCTGATTTATTGCCAGTTGAGAAATTTCTTCATGCAGGAGGAATTACAGAGCATCACAGTCGATACAGACATCAGGGATTATTGTTTTGCAGAGCTTCAGCATATCTAATCCTTCAGAATAACTTCTATTCATAAAGGCGCAGATACTTGAGAATCGGGATAGTTCTGAGAAAGGGCCGTACAGAGTCATTTATTGCTGATTGCTGTAGGCCGTACTCCTGTACCTGGCCGTACTATCCAAGGGAAGCAATACTTAGGTTTTCAGAGAGTCATTTGTCCAGAAGATCACTTGCAGGCTGGGGCGCACCTCATACAGAGGTCCAGACATTAATTGAAGGAAGCCTATCAAACATTGAATGCTGCTCTGATCTGGCCGTACTTTGTACAGCAGGGCCGTACTGTTACTAAGTTGAATCTTTGCATATAAAACACATTTCTTCATAGAAGACTTCCAGAGGGGTTAGTCAGTGCAGGCGCCTAGTATTCAGAAGACTGGAAAGCTACAGAGGAAACCGTACTTAATTAATTTATTTGCTGCTGTATTTCCTGGCCGTACCAGTCAACTTACAGGCCGTACCAGCTTGAAGGGAGGCGTCCTTGAGTCTCTGGAGAAAACGCCTTGTTCAAGATCATCTCTCATCATTTGTCAAAGGCGTCTAATCTTGGAGGACATATTTGAAGCACCAGACGGGAGGAGAAACCAATTCCATCATTCAGCCGTACCAGTTACAGCAGCATATTGATTGCAAATAAGTTTTGCCAGGTTTTTAATAAATTCCATTATTCTTGCTTGCATGCATCTGGGTTATTTTGTAATCTTTATAGTAAATCAAATAAAGTCTGGCATGCTCATTTACACTAAATTCTCTGGTCATTTAGAGTGGATCTGTTTATTTGTATTTATTACAAGTACTTGCAAAAATCGCTATATTGTATTTAATGCTCAAAACCCTAGAAACAGTCAAAACTATAAAGCATCAGAAAAGTCAAACAAACAAGTCAGAGTTCGAGAAAAGGGGAAACCAGGGGTTTCTACAGTGGTATCAGAGCTAAATCCTGCCATCCTGAGGGTTTAGCCATCTTCTGCAGCCGGAACAGTTTGGGTCTTATCAGGTATTTATTTATTCAGGCGAGCTTTGGTTGACAGGCAACCGGGTTCGATCTGGCAGCCGGGAAACATGGCTGACAGAACTGACAGGAATTACAGGACTGATAGAACAGTTGATCTTAGAACAGAGACTCCTTACAATAACAGAGATCAGAACCGTGCGGAGGTCTTGCATGCACTCAGAGAACTTAGTGCAGGTCAACGACGGTCAAATGGTGTATTACAGCAGGTGGCAGTTGCACTTCAGAGACTGGATACTCCGAGGAGATCGTCACCACCTCGTGACGATGACAGAAGTGTTACAGGTTCGCGGAGAGCTCCTAGGTCAGTGTCACGGACAGCGGATAGGCCTACGAGGCCCACCTTCACGAGACAGGAGCCCGTTGAGGATATATCAGGTGAAAGGTATGAGGGTTTGTTCGCCAGCACACTCAGGGCAGCGAACAACGAGTGGCAGTTAGAAGCACCTGAGATTAGTGGGAGGATTAACATTGACAGGACACCGCAGAGCACAGATGGAGAAGTGATTAGCATGTTTCGGGAGTATAGCAATCTACCTCAGAAGATTAAAGAGAAACTTTCTTTCGTGAGTTACGTGGATGTGCACCCGAGTCTTTGCCATAAGACGGAGTTCGAAAAACAGAGATATCTCACTACAGCTCGTGAGTTGTTTACACCTGGGAAAGATAGAGAATCTACATCTGATGATTGTACAATTCTTCATGAGAGTGATTTGATATCTTCAGTCTCTTATGAAGTAGGCAGAAATTTGTGTGATGAATTTGATCGAAGTGCTTATTTGATCCATAAGCACACTAGCACAACTTCGGGTAATGGCTTACCTACATCGTCTTTGCAGGAGGTGACTCAAGAAATTTCTGCCCTGAAAGCCACTTCTGATTTTTATAACAGCGATGGTGAAACTTTGCGTGAGCATGATATAACAGCTGTTTCAGAGGTGCAAACTAACCCTATTGAGTCGTCACGTGAAGAGACTCCAGAGTTGGGTACTACAGATGCAGTTGGTATTGAGGATTTATGTTATGACGAGTCTGATTTTCCGGATCAGACCTTTGAAAACCAGCTAGAGGATTCGTATGTTGACACGGAATCCCAGGATCATGCGTTGGATGAGCATGCAGTCACTGTTGGAGTAGAAGCATGTGAGGATATTGTCAGACCAGCAACTTCTACCGTACCAGTTGAGCCATCCTTCGAGGTACAGAGCAGCAGTACCTTAGATGTTGAGGTGTGCGTGGTTGAGAGCACACACGATGCTGCAGATCATGAGGTGAGTGATGACGGATCAGCGTCATATCATAGTGCATATGGTGAACCGGAAATCTTGTATGGGGGTCGTGAGTTTCAGAATCCTCATCATTTGGTTGGGCAACTACATGTGGATGACACTATGATTACCACCGCCCTTGAGCATTTCGACGTTGCTCGTCAGATGTTGACTACCTACAGTTGGAGTCCTTCTTCGACAGATGAGCACAGTGAGAGTGGTTTTTCCCTTGCAGTGATACATGCACTCCGAGAAGCAATTGGAACGATGAAACAAAACTATCTAAAACTACTAGCAGACAGAGATTTCCTTCTCGAGTGGGATTGCCTTTGTTATGATGCATGGCGGGGAAAAGAGGAGCGGATCGATGAGCTCACTCATGAGCTTGAGGTGACTGCGAATTCATTGCAGAGCACCCAGTTGGCTCTTCGGGAGTCACAGTTACAGATTGAGAGGCTTACCGTGGCGTTGAGGTTAGCACAGTCTTCACCACCTTTGGACATCGTGCAGTCTTGCATGGCAGTGGTTGGTGAGGAGTATACACCCATGGTTCATAGCCGAGAGGGAGATGTTGAGGATGTAGTTACATCCAACACGGACACGGGAGCAGTTGATACAGATAGGATGAGTGCACTAGATAAGAGTTGCAGTGAGCCACGCATTGCACCAGGTTCTCATGAGATTAGTTCCGTGATAGGTGATGCATGGCAGGTTATGGTTAGTTCCTGTGACATGGGTGTTGGTTCACTAGAGAGTTGTGTGACAACCCTCGATACTTGCCCATCTTCACAGCAGATATTCAGAGTCTCATCCAGTTGGGAGATTGGTACTTGTGATGATTTGTTTCCCTCTCCTGGAAGCAAATCAATCTTTTCATTTGATACAGTTGACTATGGTCGGCAGCTGGTTGAGCCTAGTCAGGAGTACAACTCAGTTTATTATTCCAGCGATTCAGAGATGGATGATTCCGATCAGGATGGAGTGATTGTGCAGTTTGTGAATAATCCATTGTTTGAATTTGATGGTGGTTCGATCTATGATAACCCACTCTTCGAGTTGGACGCTGATCGTACTCTTGATACTAGTTCCAGGTTGGGTGATGATCGTAGTGTTTGGGATTGTTCCAGTGCATCGCAATTCCAAACCAAACTCACAGAGGAGTTCAATGAGGTGTACACGGTGAGGAGTGCTTACAGTTTTGTCTTTGATCCACCTGTACATGATTCGATGCACCATGCTTGTGCACAGGGTGATTCTCTCGGTTCAGTTGAGGGGAGTATTTCCTTATTGTGTGCAGAGTTACCATCTTCACAAGATGGGATTAGCGGATGCAGGTACTTGACTCAGCAGTTTGTGGGGTATTACTTGCAGGGGCAGCAGTCAGTCATCTATCATGCCGATATGTATTCGTCAGGGCTTGATACGGCTATGTCGCAGATTTTTCATACAGGTGCATGGTTACAGGGCGACTATGGTGTTAGTTGGCATGATGGCACGGACAGTTATTACATCCATGAGGGTTTAGCAGAGGACAGGGAGAGATTCAGGATAGTAGATGCTTCTAGTAGCTTTTATCTCTGCATGACGGATGGATGTAGATTTATATTGTATTGGGATCCCGGTGGAGACAGTGTTGGCACCGAGTTGTGGGTGGGTCCCAGTGATTTACTTCACTATTCTCAGCATGGTGAGGTTGGAGGCAGTAGAGCGCAGTGGCAGCCTGAGGAGGACCGTCACGACAGACTCTTACGCTGGGTTTGGGATCCAGGCATTGATTGCGCAGTTGAGTTTGATGCCGCTACAGGAGATAGTTCGAGATGTGTGGGACATTACACAGTTTTCTTTTTGGGGCCTTCCGAGGAGTTTGTTTGCAGTTGAGATTGCTTGGGGTCAAGCAATTTTAGGGAGGGCGGACTGTCATGTCCCCGTTTTTGGCGAGCATCAGTAAACGTGAGTTTGGCCTATCATGAGACCCTCGTCGGCTGACTGAGTGGTTAGAGGGTCGTTTCGGCGCTTGGCTCAGCGTCTGATTGGCAGTTTTGATTGATTGGCTTTCGTTCGGGCTCATTCGGAGACCTTTTTGCAGAATTGCTATTTTTAGCAGTTCCTGGCAGGCAGAGTGGGACCACTGCTATTTTTAGCAGTTGAGATTGGCAGCATCCGGAATCACTTCTGAGTTCGTCAGCATCAGACGGATCGGTAATCGGATGATTTATGAGGAAGATATTAATATTTAATTATATTGATTAAATATTAATTATTTAATGTTTATAATATAAAGTTATAATTTAAAATTATAACTTAAGTCATCTGCCTTGAGGGGTGCGCCCAACATCAGAAAAGGGGCCAGTTTGAGAATTAAAATATTATAAAATATTTTGGCTGGAGACTTTTGAATTATTAAAAGATTAAAATATGATATTTTAATTAAAACCCTATTATGGTGGAAATCGCACTTTTCAGCTTAATAAGGGTTTTGCCTTGGTTTCTGAGCCATTATGACATTTTTGAGAAACAGGAATTGATCAAGTCTTTGCCAGAGCACAGAGACCTTAGGGTTTCGTCTCGAAATCGTCGGAGAACGAGCCATCTCCTTCGAAGCAGTTCAGAGGATGTGAAATAACATCTGATTTATTGCCAGTTGTGAATTTCTTCATGCAGGAGGAATTACAGAGCTTCACAGAGGTTAATGTCATCAGAGTTTGCAGTGAGGGTTTATCCTGAAGAGTTTCTCCAGAGCAGGGCGCCTAACTCTTCACATCTGGGAGCCTTCAAGAAGAGCCGTTATTTTTATATGTTTGTTTGCTGTTGCTGCCGTACTATTGTACAGCAGGCCGTACTTTTGAAAGGAGCTGACCTCTTCCATTAAGTGAAACGCCTTCTTTTTTCATCTGGAACTTCGTTGCATAAAGGCACTGGCACTCAAGACACTTGCCAGCATCTTACAGAGGGAGACGTATAAACATTGGGAGCATTGTCTTTTAATTCAGCTTCTGGCCGTACATTCCTGTACCAGGCCGTACCACTCAAGAAAGACCCTTTTCTAATTCCAAAGAAGAAAACGCCTATCTTATTTGCTTCTTACCAGTTCCAGTATTGGCGCACACTTATTGAGCAACATCAGGGATCATCAGACAGAGGGAGGAGAAGATCTTCATTGCAGCCGTACTATTTTGTACCTTTCAGCTGTGACAGAAAATTACCAGGTTTTTTCTTCAATAAAATATTGTTCTTCTTTAATGCATGTTCCAGATCTTGATGTAATGTTGCCAGTTGATGAAATAATGAAAACGCCTTTCATCTAGCTTGTATTTTCTATACTTATTGAAGATCTAGAATTTTTATGGAATTTATTTCATATTTCAAGCAAAATCGCCTTCATCTTTATTTTATGCAAAAACGTTCAAAAACCCAAAACGTCAGAAAAGAAACATAAAACTTTCAGATTCAGTATTAGGGGGAAACTGGGGTTTCTACAGTGGTATCAGAGCTAAATCCTGCCATCCTGAGGGTTTAGCCGTCTTCTGCAGCCGGAACAGTTAGGGTTTTACCAGGCACCATTCTTTCAGGCGAGCTTTGGTTGACATGCAACAGGGTTCGTTTTTGGCAGCCGGGAAACATGGCCGACAGAACTGACAGGTATTACAGGTCGGATAGAACAGTTGATCTTAGAACAGAGACTCCTTACAATAACAGAGGTCAGAACCGTGCTGAGGTCTTGCATGCACTCAGAGAACTTAGTGCAGGTCAACGGCGGTCAAATGGTGTATTACAGCAGGTGGCAGTTGCACTTCAGAGACTGGATACTCCGAGGAGATCGTCACCACCTCGTGACGATGACAGAAGTGTTACAGGTTCGCGGAGAGCTCCTAGGTCAGTGTCACGGACAGCGGATAGGCCTACGAGGCCCACCTTCACGAGACAGGAGCCCGTTGAGGATATATCAGGTGAAAGGTATGAGGGTTTGTTCGCCGGCACACTCAGGGCAGCGAACAACGAGTGGCAGTTAGAAGCACCTGAGATTAGTGGGAGGATTAACATTGACAGGACACCGCAGAGCACAGATGGAGAAGTGATTAGCATGTTTCGGGAGTATAGCAATCTACCTCAGAAGATTAAAGAGAAACTTTCTTTCGTGAGTTACGTGGATGTGCACCCGAGTCTTTGCCATAAGACGGAGTTCGAAAAACAGAGATATCTCACTACAGCTCGTGAGTTGTTTACACCTGGGAAAGATAGAGAATCTACATCTGATGATTGTACAATTCTTCATGAGAGTGATTTGATATCTTCAGTCTCTTATGAAGTAGGCAGAAATTTGTGTGATGAATTTGATCGAAGTGCTTATTTGATCCATAAGCACACTAGCACAACTTCGGTAATGGCTTACCTACATCGTCTTTGCAGGAGGTGACTCAAGAAATTTCTGCCCTAAAAGCCACTTCTGATTTTTATAACAGCGATGGTGAAACTTTGCGTGAGCATGATATAACAGCTGTTTCAGAGGTGCAAAGTAACTCTATGGAGTCGTCACGTGAAGAGATTCCAGAGTTGGGTACTACAGATGCAGTTGGTATTGAGGATTTATGTTATGACGAATCTGATTTTCCGGATCAGACCTTTGAAAACCAGCTAGAGGATTCGTATGTTGACACGGAATCCCAGGATCATGCGTTGGATGAGCATGCAGTCACTGTTGGAGTAGAAGCATGTGAGGATATTGTCAGACCAGCAACTTCTACCGTACCAGTTGAGCCATCCTTCGAGGTACAGAGCAGCAGTACCTTAGATGTTGAGGTGTGCGTGGTTGAGAGCACACACGATGCTGCAGATCATGAGGTGAGCGATGACGGATCAGCGTCATATCATAGTGCATATGGTGAACCGGAAATCTTGTATGGGGGTCGTGAGTTTCAGAATCCTCATCATTTGGTTGGGCAACTACATGTGGATGACACTATGATTACCACCGCCCTTGAGCATTTCGACGTTGCTCGTCAGATGTTGACTACCTACAGTTGGAGTCCTTCTTCGACAGATGAGCACAGTGAGAGTGGTTTTTCCCTTGCGGTGATACATGCACTCCGAGAAGCAATTGGAACGATGAAACAAAACTATCTAAAACTACTAGCAGACAGAGATTTCCTTCTCGAGTGGGATTGCATTTGTTATGATGCATGGCGGGGAAAAGAGGAGCGGATCGATGAGCTCACTCATGAGCTTGAGGTGACTGCGAATTCATTGCAGAGCACCCAGTTGGCTCTTCGGGAGTCACAGTTACAGATTGAGAGGCTTACCGTGGCGTTGAGGTTAGCACAGTCTTCACCACCTTTGGACATCGTGCAGTCTTGCATGGCAGTGGTTGGTGAGGAGTATACACCCATGGTTCATAGCAGTGTAGGAGATGTTGAGGATGAGGTTACCTCCATCTCGGTCACAGGATCAGTTGATACAGATAGGATGAGTGCACTCGATGAGAGTTGCAGTGAGCCACGCATTGCACCTGGTTCTCATGAGACTAGTCCCGCGATAGGTGATGCAGGGCAGATCGTTGATAGTTCCTGTGACATGGTTGTTGATACACTGGAGAGTTGTGTGACAACCCTTGATACTTGTCCATCTTCACAGCAGATATTCAGAGTCTCATCCAGTTGGGAGATTGGTACTTGTGTTGATTTGTTTCCCTCTCCCGGAAGCAAACCAATCTTTTCATTTGATACAGTTGACTATGGTCGGCAGCTCGTTGAGCCTAGGCAGGAGTACAACTCAGTTTTTTATTCCAGCGATTCAGAGATGGATGATTCAGACCAGTCTGGAGTGATTGTGCAGTTTGTGAACAATCCATTGTTTGAATGTGATGGTGGGTTGATCTATGATAATCCACTCTTCGAGTTGGACGCTGATCGTACTCTTGATACTAGTTCCAGGTTGGGTGATGATCGTAGTGTTTGGGATTGTTCTAGTGCATCGCAATTCCAGACCAAACTCACAGAGGAGTTCAATGAGGTGTACACGGTGAGGAGTGCTTACAGTTTTGTCTTTGATCCACCTGTACATGATTCGATGCACCATACTTGTGCACAGGGTGATTCTCTCGGTACAGTCGTGGGGAGTCATTCATTACGGTGTGCAGAGTTACCATCTTCACAAGATGGAACTAGCGGATGCAGGTATTTGACTCGGCAGTTTGTGGGGTATTTACTTGCAGGGGCAGCAGTCTGTTTTACATCATGCCGATATGTATTTGACAGGGCTTGATACTTCTATGTCGCAGATTTTTCAGTCAGATACATGGCTACAGGGCGACTATGGTGTTAGTTGGCATGATGGTTTGGACAGTTATCACATCCATGAGGGTTTAGCAGAGGATAGAGAGAGATTCAGGACAGTAGATGCTTCTAGGAGATTTTATCTCTGCATGACGGATGGATGTGGATTCAGATTGTATTGGGATCCCGGTGGCGACAGCTTTGGCATCGAGTATGGGATGGGTCCCAATGGGTCACTTCACTATTCTCAGCATAGTGAAGTTGGAGACCGTAGAGCGCAGTGGCAGCCTGAGAAGGACCGTCACGACAGATTTTCACTCTGGGTTTGGGATCCAGGCATTGATTGCGTAGTTGAGATTGATGATGCTACAGGAGATAGTTCGAGATGTGTGGGACATTACACAGTTTTCCTTTTGGGGCCTTCCGAGGATTGGAGTTTGTTTGCAGAGGAGATTGCTTGGGGTCAAGCAATTTTAGGGAGGGCGGACTGTCATGTCCCCGTTTTTGGCGAGCATCAGTGATCGTGAGTTTGGCCTATCATGAGACCCTCGTAGGCGAATGAGTTAGAGGGTCGTTTCGGCGCTTGGCTCAGCGTAAGATTGGCAGTATTGATCAATTGGCTTTCGTTTGGGCTCGATCGGAGACCTTTTTCAGAATTGCTATTTTTAGCAGTTCCTGGCAGGCAGAGTGGGACCACTGCTATTTTTAGCAGTTGACTTTGGCAGCGTCCGGATTCATTTCAGAGTTCGTCAGCATCAGACGGAACAGTTATCGGACATGTAACGAGGAAGATATTAATATTTAATTATATTAATTAAATATTAATTATTTAACGATTATAATGTAAAGTTATAATAATGAATTATAACTTAAGTTACCTGTCTTGAGGGGTGCGCCCATCATCAGAAAGGGGCCAGTTGAAGAATTAAAATATTATAAAATATTTTGGCTGGAGACTTTTGAATTATTAAAAGATTAAAATATGATATTTTAATTAAAACCCTATTATGGTGGAAATCGCACTTTTCAGCTTAATAAGGGTTTTGCCTTGGTTTCTGAGCCATTATGACGTTTTTGAATCAGGAATTGATCAAGTCTTTGCCAGAGCACTGAGACTTTAGGGTTTCATCTCGAAATCGTCGGAGAACGAGCCATCTCCTTCGAAGCAGTTCAGAGGATGTGAAATAACATCTTATTTATTGCCAGTTTGTGAGATTTCTTCACCCAGAAGAAATTACAGAGCTTCACAGAGGTTAATGTCATCAGAGTTTGCAGTGAGGGTTTATCCTGAAGAGTTTCTCCAGAGCAGGGCGCCTAACTCTTCACATCTGGGAGCCTTCAAGAAGAGCCGTTATTTTTATATGTTTGTTTGCTGTTGCTGCCGTACTATTGTACAGCAGGCCGTACTTTTGAAAGGAGCTGACCTCTTCCATTAAGTGAAACGCCTTCTTTTTTCCATCTGGAACTTCGTTGCATAAAGGCACTGGCACTCAAGACACTTGCCAGCATCTTACAGAGGGAGACGTATAAACATTGGGAGCATTGTCTTTTTATTCAGCTTCTGGCCGTACATTCCTGTACCAGGCCGTACCACTCAAGAAAGACCCTTTTCTAATTCCAAAGAAGAAAACGCCTATCTTATTTGCTTCTTACCAGTTCCAGTATTGGCGCACACTTATTGAGCAACATCAGGGATCATCAGACAGAGTGAGGAGAAGATCTTCATTGCAGCCGTACTATTTTGTACCTTTCAGCTGTGACAGAAAATTACCAGGTTTTTTCTTCAATAAAATATTGTTCTTCTTTAATGCATGTTCCAGATCTTGATGTAATGTTGCCAGTTGATGAAATAATGAAAACGCCTTTCATCTAGCTTGTATTTTCTATACTTATTGAAGATCTAGAATTTTTATGGAATTTATTTCATATTTCAAGCAAAATCGCCTTCATCTTTATTTTATGCAAAAACGTTCAAAAACCCAAAACGTCAGAAAAGAAACATAAAACTTTCAGATTCAGTATTAGGGGGAAACTGGGGTTTCTACATTTATAAGCATTGTTTTTGGCCTTTCAAAAAAATTATGAAAATGGTGTGCACCATAAAGGTCTATAAGGTTTTGAAGATTCTGCAAGGGGCACTGCCCTCAGACCCTTGCGAGGGGATGAGCCCCTCAATCTCACTAGGGGGGGCCCAAATCCCCACCAAACTCATTTGACACATTTTGTATCTGTATTGTGCATAAAATTTACATATTTTTCAAAAAATTAAGTGTTCTTTAAGTTGCCGAGCTTTCACAAGTTGGAAATTTTTGGCTTGCCAAGTACTCTCCAAGTCCAAGTCTGTGAACTATGCAGTCAACGTATATTTTTTAGGTAATAAATATAGAATTTTAGTTCTATTTTAATTGTTGTTTTTAGATCAAGTAAGTCTCTGTTTTTAGGAGATGATTTTTGGTGTTTTAGGCTTTTAGCAACTATTTAAAGGAGATCAATCTGCTGATTACACCTAGATTTACTTGTTTTTTGCTTTATCACCCAGTTTGAAAAATTGAATCAGGAGTGCTTAATTTAGTAGTTGTTTTTTCTGTTATTTTTAGTCAATTGTTAACTCTATAATAATCCCCCAATTGCTGATTATTTTGTAATGAAAATCAGAAGTGATTATTAATTTATTTGCAATAAATTTTAGTTTGTAAGAAGTGATTCAAGGAAGTTAATTCAGCATAAATAAATAAAAAATCGGTATATGATTTCAGTATCACCCATGTTCCATATAAAAGTTTCTTTAACACCCATTTCTCAAGTGGGGACATGGACATGAGGTTGTGGTGTTCTGTACTGATCTATAATATCGCATGTTTCTTAGGCTTGCTAGAGATTAACAGATTTTTATGTTTTCCTACTTGAATTGTACTTCAAATTGATAGAGATAGAATCATAGAATATAGACTAAACTACAATTAATGTTCATAAAGTTGTTGAAAGGAAAAAAGGTATTGTCATTGCATAAACAAGATGGAAACAATCATGGAAACAGTAAACTACAGCAACCATAAGAAAAATTTAAAACTATGATACAAATAAAACAACCTGGAAACTCTTGCATGGGGAAAAACAACTGGAAGTGGCAAATGTTCAACTTCCTCTCCTTCCTTTGGCCAAAGCAGTTGCAAAGAGCTCAGATAAAGCATGCTACAGAAATATCCCTTCAACTATGTTCATTGAAGCAACTCTCTGCACAACAAATCTTACTCCAAAAGCCAACTAAACTTTCTACCTCTTCTTTTCACACTCTCACTCATTTCTTTTAACTGGGCTAATGTATCTTACTTGAGATGTCCTGTTGTGAATTAAAAGGACCCCCGACCATCACAGAATGTGACGAGACATAGTCCTCTGATGCTTTGAATAAAAGACCAAAACCACCACCAAAGTTGTCAATACACAACTGCTGCACCACTTAAAAGTTAAAATCTGCCATAACATATGCAAGGCTGCCATAACAGATGCAAAACCACCCCAGCAACAATGCAACCCTCACCATATTGTATCTTATAGTTGTGTCACTGTACAAAATGCTCTCTGCCTCAGCTGTTTTTCTGATGGATTTCTCATTGATTAATGAAGAGAAAAGTCTTCTGGATCACAAAGAGGGGGTTCTGAGTGCAAACCATGCCTAAAACCTTAAGAATATGATCCAAGTCTACCCACTCAGATTTAATATTATAAACAATGTGGTTCGAAATTACCCCCCAGGCTTAATTTTTAAGAACACGGTTCAAGCTTTCTCCACACAGTGATTAACACGGGAGTTTACCGAACTGTGCAATTGAATCATAATAGTTTTTAAATAATATATAGTTCACAGTATTTTCAGTGTCTATAGCATTTTATTATTTGGGTCAGCCATTTGAAGATGAAGTAGATAAAGGTTGTTTTTTAGGACACGGAAAAACCCAGAAGGAAGAATGAACTCGAAGTATGAAACAACTTTCGAAACCTAAGGAGCATTTCTTTCTACGCCAAATAAGGATTTATTGCCATTTACCTAATAATTTGTTTAATTTTTGTACTCTTGGGCTTTAACGTCGTGACCAGACTTGAAGCAAACCGAAGCATGTCAATCCACATATACCTGGAGTACAAAAGGAGTTACTTTCGGAGGTTTGTACCATCAACCCTTACTTGGGTAAATCTCGTTCAACCTTTCCAGGGAGGAAAAAAAATTAATAATATTCAGAAAACCCTCAATTAAAACTTAGGAAGCCCCCATGGAAGAAACTCTATGGTAATCAATCTGGTATTGAAATTAACCTTAGAAATAACTAACAACAATGCATACAGTTTGTAGGAGAACAAGCAATGGATATTACAATCTATCAATACGGATTAACTCCAGTTTCAAATTTCTAAAATAGATATAGATAGAACACAAAGAGATCTAAAATGCTTGAAATGTAAAAATGAAGATGTGTGTCTTACAAAATCCCTCACAGTGCCCTTGTAGACGAGATACGGCACAAGAAGACCAAAGATGCCACAGAGGGCCAGATTACGCCTCGACCAACGGAAATTCTGCTCCAAATTTTCTCTGGCTGCGCCCCATTCTTCCACGAATTTGTTTTTCTTCACCTCCATTCCGCCCGCCATTGTTAAACGATCCAACACCAACACAAGGATTGGAAAAAAATTTAACACAGAGGCGTGCCCAAAATGCACAAAATTGATTTTGTTCCTTTTATTAGTGCCTGCTTTTTTATGTTTTTTAAATTAATTTTAACAAATATTTTTTATTTACGTTAGTTTCTAATCTTAATTAATAATAAATATAAGAGGCATATTATTTTGCTCTTCTTATTGTAACATTCACTTGTTCAAGATAAATAAATTGATATATTAATTTTAATATTTTAATTAAAATATATCTATTTGTATATATTTTCATCAGTTTATTATGAAAAGAGCACATATTCAAACTAATGTAGTTGATGTCAAAATTAATTAATACACACAAAAAAAGTGTTCATATTAATTATTATGAAAGGAGGTGTGCACTATCTATTGTCATTAATAGGGTTGCACTATTGATATTCATGTAGGTGTTGAGAGAGACTAAGAATGAAATAGAAGCTTCACGTGAATTGAACCTCTGATCAAGTCAACTTCACTAAAAAATATATTTGTTCTTCATTTACCATAAATAATAATCATTCTAGATGAAAAAATACAATAATGTCTAAAGATAGAGCTAACATGTACCTCGTTTAGTGATGATCATATATGACTAATTACTGATAAAATTTATTGTTCAATCTGTAATGATGGGATTGGAAACCAAATATTTCTCTACATCCAATCATCAATATTATTGCAAAATAAATGGCTATTGAGAAAACAAGTGGTGGCCAATTATTTTAAGCAATGAGTGGGACTTGAAGAATAAGGTTGGAAGATATATATTTAGATCCCTTTCAACATAAAAAGAATATGGTCTAGTACCACCTCAATTTATTAAGGAAATTTTGTATAGATACCCCAATACTCATCAAAATATTATGGTTAATCAATTTTGATTTAGCTTTGCCACCCAAATTATTCATATTCAAATAAAATTAAAATTATAAGATATTGAATGACACATAGTTCACTAGCCCTTATTTTTCTATCTCTCTGATGTCTTGATTTTGGTAGATACACCAATTACTTATTTTTAAGCCTAGTAGACATGTATATTTAGTAAAAATCATACTCATTCATTAAACCAATAGGAGGCTTTTTATTTTTTAGGCACAATCTTGTTGTAATTTCCCCTTCCATAATGTTTAATCAAAATAATAGATTTGAAACATAACCAGCAATTTTCATCAAACTATATCCAAATAGCAACAATTTGTCATACTCAAATAGCACAAATATTTATCTAGACACATAAACTTGTGCAATTAAATCATAGCTCTATCAATGATTTATATGGATTTAGATCCAATCTCCACAATAATGACAATCTTCACTGAATTACACCAAATAAAATGACTCAAAAATTCCCACAACTCTTATATTGATATAATTATGATTTCAACAGCAAATGGAATGTGTTATAATAGTCATTACAACAATTGCAACAAATGATGTACTCATTGAAAGACTAAACTATGTTAAAAACCTTAAAGCTCTAATGCACTCCCTTAGTGAGAATTCCCTCAAGAACCAAAGGTTTTTCACCATCTTATTCCAATAAATAATGAGTTTTTGTCCACTAATCACAATCTCCTATGGGTTTTCATCCATTAAAAATCACTTCAACACAAAGTGCCTGGAAGATACAATAACATACCATGGATCCTTTCAATTGAAATGTTTTCCAAGTTTTATATGCTACCCACCCAAAAGATCAAACTTGTTGACCTAGACCCAAGTTGGTGCAAAGGCCGAAATTTGAATTCTACATGCTACATCATAAGTCAGCCTTACTGGGCCTTTTGTATGTTAAGTCGCATGTTAGCCTTATAGGCCTTACAAACTTTCTCGTCGGAGGTTCAAAGTTTCTCCTTTCTTCTGACTTGGTATGCATTGGGTCACAACCCCAATCCTGGACCTTTGATAGCTCCTTGGCATGCATCAGGTAGCAACCCTAATCCTCAACCTCTGATAGGTCCTTGGTATGCATTGAATAGCAACCTGATCCCTAACCTCTAATAGGTTCTTGGAATATATTGAGCAACAACCTTGATCCTTAATCTTTGATAACTCTCGAGCATGAGTCAAGTCATAGTCCCAATCTTTGATCTTTGACATCTCCCTGGAATGAGTCAAGTGGTAGTCCTGACCCTCAATCTTTGACATCTCCTTGTCCTTGGCATGCATTAGGAAACAACCTTGATCCCTAACCTTTGATAGGTTCTTGGAATGTGTTAGTCAACAACTTTAATCCTTGATCTCCAACAACTCTCAAGAATGATTCAAGTTGTAATCTCAATCTCTAATCTCCAACGACTCCTTGGAATGAGTCAAGTGGTAGTCTTGACCCCCAATATTCGATGTCTCATTGTCCTTGGCATGCATTGGGTAGAAACAACCTCCAATAGGTTCTTAGCATGTGTAGAGCAACAACCCTAATCCCCAACCTCCAATAGGTTCTTAGCATGTGTAGAGCAACAACCCTGATCCCTAATCTCTACTAACTCTCAAGCATGAGTCAAGCCACAATCCTAATCTCTAATCTTTGATGCCTCCCTAGCATGAGTTAGGCACCAACTCCAACCTCAGATTCAATCCCCAACCTCCAATAGGTTCTTAGCATGTGTAGAGCAACAACCCTGATCCCTAATCTCTACTAACTCTCAAGCATGAGTCAAGCCACAATCCTAATCTCTAATCTTTGACGCCTCCCTAGCATGAGTTAGGCACCAACCCCAACCTTAGATCTTTGACGCCTCCCTAAGCATGAAATATTTTATTTGATTTTTGGAAAGGGGACATGGCAAATCTTCCCTCCCAAAGATTGCTTGTCCTCAAGCCATGCAAATTGGGATGCTTAAGTATCTTTGTGCTAATGAGTTGAATCATGATTCAATGTTTATAGAGCCCAAATCTTGTACTTGTTAGATGATTCATCTTTTGCCAAAGAGTCCTATACAAAATCAAATGTTCAAGTGTCTCCATGCAGATATCATGAATCCCATTGTAATGCCAAAGTAATGTGGATCTTGTACCTTTCCATCTTTGACTTGGATCAAGTAGTGAAGATAACTAATTATCCATATGCTAGTGACCCATAAAATCCCATAAGACCGAGGCTTGCTCTATGCATTTACCACCATGTTTTTTGTTGCACCACTCGTATCTTCAAATGAGTATGATGATAACCCCCTTGAGTTCCAATGGATCTTATTGGCATACTATAGGTTGGAACCCTTATGTGTTTGGACCACTCAGCTTACATACAAGGTGGAATGAAGTGGAAACAACTAAAATTTATCCCAAACCTCATCCAAAATAGTAGTAGCTAAAACAATTATTTTCTATAGCTCCAATGGCTTAACCTTATCACAAATAAAATGGTTCATGAAAGTTTTCCAAAAAAAATCAATTTGGCAAATGAATATGTTTTATAATAGTAGTTTAAAATAAAAGCCCTGAAAATTTAACAATGTAAAAATGGTACAATAGTAGGAACACTAAAAATATCTTATAAAAATCAATAGCATAAACATTGGAAACAACCATACAATGCCTGAAAATATTCCAACAATGACATCAAATTAAAGATCACTCAATCCTATGATTGAATACACATGTATGGACTTCTTTCCCTTGAATGTTATCTATATAATGCACCTTTCAAGTTAATGTGACCAATGTCTATCAACTATGATGTTCACCTCTTCCAAATTGGTGATATAAGGTTTAACTTAGACTCCAAAGATTCTTACTATGATGCCCCAAGCTTTACCAATTGAAAGACAATTCAAATTAGATTGTATATAGGTTGGGAGGTGGTTATCATAGTCATATTTGGCTTGAAATCTCCCTTCAAATAGTGATATATTAGCTAAACTATTGACACTTAATATTCCCAAGGGATAATACTTTTTACACACAACATGAAGCAAAAGGATCTTCCCAAAAACATCCATGTAATACAACATTTCTTCACTCAAACCAAAAAATGCAATGGTTAAAAACCTCCTCTATAAACACCTCAACAATGATAGTGGTTTGGGAATTCCACCATATGAATGGAAGTTTTTCTTTGGCTGCTAGGAAAGTGTGAGAATTGTTAGAGATGTTGAGGGTAGCAAATCTAAATTCTATAACCATACTTAGAATGGCCCTTGGCTCATATCTATTGTAGCCAATACACATCACAACTATGTCAAATTAGTGTTCCTCAACCAAAAAACTCCATTTAACATTTATCCCCTTTGGTGGCCAACTTAGAAGTGTAATATTGAGCATGACCAAAATATGCCAAATACCATTGGGATCAAGCACCTTACCTTTGGAGAATGTGACTATCACCGGATGATCTTTCATTCATAGATCCATGGAAACTCTATGATGTCCTTCTTTAGTACCTAAAAATTCTACCAACTCTCCCGTGGGTTTCAACTTCATAGTGAACTCTCCCATGACATGAAATTTGTTGCATTCCATACATCCATCTACTATGTTGGTGAGTTGTTGTAGCCACTTTTTCTTCATTACTAGTGTTTTGATTTCCCTCCATAACAAAACCCATGCAAAAATCATTCATTTGATCATTCTAGGAGTGTTAAAAAACCATACACAGTCTAAGAACTCTCCATTAAAAGTCACCAACTATAAATTGCTCTCCTTCATTGCTAGGAATCTCTACCAAACCACTTGTGTGAATTCCAATGAATGAATGGGGTTGTCGTAGGGAAAAACATGAGTGATGATTAGTAAACATAGTTCAAGCCATTAGAGTCTAAAAACACTAAAAGCTTACAAGATTAAGATTATTATAACCCATACTCAATGAAATTAGTTTGCTAAAGCTTTCAAAGATTTAAGCTAAAGTAAATGAAATGCAATTCAAACAATTAAACCAATGATACAATGCAAACCTTCAATCCCATTACGAATTGATGACAATTTGTGATATAAATTGCTCAAATTGTGCATAATCCATGATTACAAAAGATTGATCAATGTGAATTCACAAAAGGGGTTCTCAAATGCTCAAGATTGCTCAAGAATTCAAGAGAATGCCTATGCTTATGAAAATTGTGAATGATTTTCATGAATGAATGAGTTGTTTTATAGATTTTAGGATTTTTGATCAACAATGGAGATTGAATTTGAGGATCAATATATGAGAGGAAATCAAGGAGATCAAGGAAGATCAAGGGATAAGAATTCATGAGAGCCCAAAATATCCCTATTTTCATGGAAAATTGGTCGAAGATATTTTGAATCGGAGGGAAGAAGATATTTGAATTTGAATTTGGAATATTCCTTTTCAAAAAAAAAGGAATATTATTTGTGCAAGTTGAAGGAAAATTAGGGAATTAAATAATTATGAAAATTATTTAATTGTGAGGATGAGAGAGAATTAGGATCTTTAGTTAAACAATCGAAAATTATTTAATCAAGTGGGATTGAAGAATTTAATTAAATAATTAGAATTATTTAATCATGGTGGAAAGAGGGAAATCTGATTTAATTAAATAATCGAAATTATTTAATCAAGGAGAATCAGTAAGAAATGATGAAAAATGATGAATTAATCAAATAACATTAATTATTCAATTAATAGAGGAAAATGATGAATTTAATTAAATAATTGGAAATTATTTAATTAAAATAAGGAAATAGATGATAATGAGGAAAATGGTGATAATAAGTGAAATCAAGACGTGTGATACACTTAGGAAAACTTTTGGCATCTATATTTTTCTCCTCTTTGAGATAATGTACTTGTTAGGAATTGTATGCAAAAGATGTCAATTAAATGAAAATAAAGATTAAACAGAGAAATGAAAAACACAAAAATAATAACAATAAGAGACAATATTTAATGTGGTTCACCCAAACTTGGGCTACGTCCACCAACAAAGAGTCCAATATTATTATCCAGTAAATCAAACCAATTACAACTAGTAATCCTTGCAACTCAATACCACTACAAATGCTACAATACAATGTCAACAGAGACCCAAACCCTTAGCCTTTTATCAAGACTTTTTTTAATCAAAATCAAATGAACCACTATAATATTTTATTTATATTTAATAATTACAAAACCCTGATTCAAAAGGACATACGAGTAGGAAAGAATCAGGAAGAAAACCTCCAGTTATCATCCAAGAAGTTACATAATTTGAGCATAAACCCAAATATTTGCATCATTACATCACTTTTCATTACATATCATCTTTTACGGATTGATATAACTACATTACATATCAACTACAATGCTTTGATACAACAATATTACATAGTTGCATTTTCCCTAAAGCTTCCCATGCTGCACCTTTTCAACACTTGAGTGTTGATACATTTGAGCATTTCCATTTTCCATTTCAAGATGTCAAAAAAATCTTCAAATTATGTTTCCATTCACGAAAAAGCCAGTACTTGGTCTTTGTTAGCCACCATCTACTTCCTTAGACATGTTATCGTTTAGACAAAATTGCATCAAAATTTACAATGTATTATGCCATTATTATTTCTCAATTTCCATCATATAAAAATTCTCCTCCTCCATCATATCAAATTGCTCATATACACTATGTTGTTTAGCTTGAATATCATCTTGCCAAATTACAAACAGATCATGGGCTTCCATATCTGTTGGATTATTGAACCTTGTTTGTATAAAAGTTGAACTATTTTCACCTCTCTCCAGCTCCAGTAAAGGCACTTCATTTAGATTAAAATTATTTGCAATTCGCACTCCAAACAAGTGAAAATTTGCAGACCCAGTTTGTGGATTAACCTCTGTAACTTCCTGTGCAACACTGCTTTTTGCTTCATATTCACTTCCATCAGCAACCTGATTGAAAAAAATTATATTCAGCTGCACTTGACCTTGGCAAGATATAGGCACATGGAAATCATGATCATGCGTTAGTATCACAATAATCACATGAACTTTAACTTTCACCTTTTCAATAAATTCCAGCAAAAACCCAAAAACACAATTTTTGAGCACATTGAGCATAAAGCTTGAATTTTGATAAGACAAAGTCTTATTCATGGAAATGCATAACTTTTGAAACTCTTCCTTATGAAGAAGGAAATTCCTTGGAAATAATCCTCCTACAGGCTTGTTGGAGATTAACATTTTGCAAATAAACTTCATTCACAACTTTACTAGCAATGGAATCCACCATATTGAAATCTTGTAACAAATCCATAAGATTTGATAGGAAAATTGACAACAATTGAGAAGGATATATTAACTGTTTAGCTTCTAGTTCCAGAATTTCCTTTCTGATGACCCTTTTGATATGCTTCATGATAATACTGCAATGCTCTTTAAAAACCAAATTCATCTCTGCATCACCAAATTTTTCAGAAACTAGCAATTCTCAGCTATTAATTGGCATAAATTTTTTGTAATTCCTTGGATAGAACTCCATTTTCCTTCTTGCACTCGCCAAACAGGAAAAGTTAGGAGTATTAATATCTCCACTACCAAAACTTGACAGAAACATTTGATTTGTTACTTTGAAACTAGCCTTTGTGACCTCCTTTGCATTTATTAAAAATTTTGAAGCAGAAATGATTACCTTATGCTTCATATCTTTTCAGAGAAATCGCAAATATCCTGCACATCTTGTACTTCTATACCGTTAGCAGATATGTGAAAAGCAACTTAAAAAATTTGCACTATCTTTGTCAGAATGTCTTTCTATAATCATAAAATCTTTGGATAAAGACTAACTAAATTTAGTAAAAAGCCATATTGATTTTAATAATCATTTGATTTCAGTTTGTACCATCATGAGAATTCATTCACTAATCTCGCACAATTTAAAGTATTGTGCTACATCATCTTGTTAACACATGTACATTTGCACAGACCAAAAAACTTATTGCATACATGTATTGTGCATTCCTTACAAGGAATTCATCAATATAATTTGATTCCCTTCATGTGTTAAAAAGCATAATCTTTCCATCCTTAGTTTGAAAAGCTTGAAGGCACATTAAACAATAAAACTCGCACACAATTCTGAAGCACATCATGATGCAAACAGGTGACATAACCTTGAAGCTACTTCAATGATAACACATTGTACCACAGTTTGCACGAATTATATGTCCTTGCTGCCAACCCACCACCTTATGCCTTTACTATTGCAATTCCTTATACCAATATGAATATAGTTGTGGCACTTTTTACTTTGATTTCAAAAGTTATGGACATAACACACATGAAATTTCCATTTACACATGTGTTATTAAATATTCATTACTTTATCTAAATCTGCTCAAGAAAACCTCATATGCAACTTGCAATTACACAAACTTAACTAGCGGTAATTGCCATGTACATATGCGTAACAGATCTCTCATTTTCCATAATTAACTCCATTAACAAGCACATTTGTAACTGTCAATTACAGATGTGTTACCAAAACATCACATGCTTATAGATAATAAACACCACCCTATATGCATATTATTATAAGAAATGGCAAATAAATACCTCATACTTCCATGATAGATAAGATATTACTAACATTCCTCATTGGTTATTAAAGCTTCTAGCTCAGGTAGCATTTTTCCAATTTCAGCCATATGAGTAACTATTTCAACTTGTTGATCACATCCATAATTTGCTAGAAAATCAACCACCCTATTTCCTTCTCTATAGGTATGCAAAATTTGATAATTACATATTTTATCAAGCAAAGACCAAATCTGCTTAACAATATACTCCAATTTCCAATTTTGAACTTTACGATCTCTACATGCATTGAGAAAAATTAAGGAATCTCTCTCCACCTAAATCGTAGGAAGTTTAACACTAAGTACTAACTTCAAGCCCTGCAAGAGAGCTTGAGCCTCAACAACATTATTAGTTCCATGTAGTAATTTGAAGGATTTGGCACATAAAACTATACCTTTATGATCTCTTATAATCACCCCTGCTCCAGAGATACCTGGATTTCCCCTAGAAGCTCCATCTATATTCAACTTGAAAATGCCAGATGGAGGGGGTAACCAAACAATGGAATCTCTGTCCACTTTTTGAACATGTTGATGAAGACTACCTTTGAAAGGAAAAGACAAAAAAGTCCAATTGACTAACATGCTTGAATCCCACTCAGTAAAGAGTGAGCCAACATTCTTTACATTATTAACATTTGCATTTATTGTCTCAAAAATAGACCTTTCAAGTAATAACAACATTTGATCAATAATCAACTTCTCTTTCTTGAAGATGCATCTATTTCTTGCCCACAAAAGAGCCCATAACACATAGGATGGGATAATACACCAGATACTTGAAAAAAAAAAAGATTTATACAAGTATGGCCAACTTGTAAAAAGCTTCCAAATCATGTTTGGTAAAACAGTCATCCATTTCATTTTACCAATCACATACATCCAACAAATTTGTGCTACTAGACACAAAAGGAAAATGTGATTGATGTCTTCCAATTCTTCCTCATAGACCACACATTTAAATGGAGTTGCTATTCTTAATTTAGCTAGTTTATCACTGGTAAGAATTTTATTTTGAATTGCTAACCAAGAGAAATAGCCTACTTTAGGTAAAACTGAGTTCCAACAAAATTTATATGCTCTTTGAGCTGTAATTTGAAGGGCTTGAGAAATCGATTTATAGCCTTCTTTAACTATGTAAGAACCTGTTGTTGCTTTTGACCAAATCAATTTTTTTGGTTTGGATGAGAAATAAACCGTTCTTTCTTGAAAAATAGATGAGATTTGAAGTTTATTATTGACATCTATTGGCTCATTAGAAAAATCTTTCCACTGGACTTTACCCATCAATACATCCACATGTTGGACATAGTCTTTTACTTTTGTTCCCCAGATTTGGGACATTATTAAATCAAAATTTCCAAGATTAAAGTCCAAAGCTAAATTTTGATAACCATTCCAAGAATCCTTCCAAAATAAGGCTTGATTGCCATCATTAACTTCCCAAGTTAAATGTGGTAAAATAACCTTTTTGCAAGAAAGTAAAAAATTCCACATTGCATATCCCAAAGGCGGATTTGCTATAGTCAAAATTCTAGATGGACATTGATTATCCAAATATTTACTCTGCATGAGATGACACCATTTTGTAAAAGGTTTTGCATACATTCGCCAAACCATTTTGGCTCCTAATGCTTGATTTCTCTGTAACAAATTATGAAGACCTACTCCTCCTTTCACCTTCTCTAAACACATAGTTTCCAAAGATATTAAAGGAATTTTCTTTTTGCTATCCAAATTACTAGACCACAAAAACTTTCTAATCAATTTTTGAATTTGAAATATAATAGATTTAGGAGCTTTAAAAACTGACATGAAGTAGTTTGGGATTGATGAGGTCACAGATTTTACTAGTAAGATTCTACTTGCTAGAGATAACCATCTTCCTTTCCATGCAAAAATTCTAGCTTGAATAGTTTGGATGATTTTATGCCAATAAGTAGTTTTATTCTAACCTATAAAAAATGGAATCCCAAGATATTTACATGGTAAGAGAGCTTGCTGAAAACCAAAAAAACTCACTAAACGGTTCTCAATGGCAGCTGATGTATTGAAAACATAGATTTTGGATTTTCCTTCATTCACTTTTTGCCCTGAAGCTCTTGTATACTTATCCAGTAAAGACTTAATATATAAAGCTTTAACCATTGTTGCTTTTTCCAAAAAGCAAGGTATCATCAACAAAAAGGGAGTGGGTTATTGATATATTAGTATTTGGAATTAAAACACCTTGAACAAGCCCTTTCTCATGAGCTTTATGAAAAGATCTACTCAATTCTTCAGCTAAAATGATAAATAAAAAAGGAGATAGAGGATCCCCTTGACGGACCCCTTGGGAAGATCCAAAAAACCCAACTACTGGCCCATTTAGTAACACATAAAACTTAGCTCCTGATAAGCATGCCATTACCCACTTACACCACTTTTGAGAAAAGTCAAATTTCAATAGCACCTGCTTCAAAAAAGGCCAATCAACTCTATCATAAGCCTTTTGCATATCAAGTTTAATAACCATGGAAGATATTTCATTTACAACAATAGAATGCAATGTTTCATGAGCAACAATTGCTCCTTTTGGTGTTTCTCTACCAGGAACAAACCCCCCCTGCTCCTCAGAAATGATTGATGACACTAGAGGATAAAGGCAAAGATAAATGACCTTTGTAAAGATTTTATATATTGTATTACAAAGGGAAATGGGTCAGAAATCAGAAAAAGTATTTGGTGAACTAATTTTTGGGATAATTGCAATATTAGTCACATTGAATTTTTTTAACATACCACCCAATTTCCTTGATTCCTCCAATGCATTTAAGGTGTCAATTCCAATGAACTCCCAACACTTTTGGTAGAAAATGGTTGTGAAATCGTCAGGTCCTGGAGCTTTATCAGGAGCCATCGAGAATATCACATCTTTTAGTTTATTAAGGGAAAAAGGATACATCAATCTTGCATTATCTTCAAGAGATATCAACTTTGGAATGCCCTAAAGGATCTCTTCTCTCTCCCTTATTAAATTAACATGATCATTGTTATTTGTAGTTAGTAAGGAAGAAAAAAATTTGACTCCTTCATTAGTAAGCAAAACACCTGACTCACTATCATGAATGGAGAAAATTGAGCATTTATCTTTTTTAACTTGGGCTGATATGTGAAAAAACTTTGTATTCCTATCACCATCTTTCAACCATAACTCTCTTGATTTTTGTCTCCAATACACCTCCTCTCTCAATAATAACTCTTTCCATTCCTCTTGCAGCTTACTCTACTCCTCAAACAATACACTATCAAGACCATTAGTAATAATTTTATCATTTACCTCTAATAACCTTTTATAAACCAAATATTTTTGCTCAAAAATATTCTTAAAAACATGTTGATTCCAACTTTTTAACTGATGTTTGACATAATCCAACTTCTTGCTCAACTGATACATCCTAGAACCTTCACAAAAAGGTGCACTCAACCACCATTGCTTTAATGAAGAAACAAAATCAAGATGCCTAAACCACATTGCCTCAAATTTGAAGGAAGATTGAAATTTGGATTTTAGCTTTTTTGCTGCCAAATTTAAAGAAATGGAAAAATGGTTTGAGGCAGCGAAGGGTAATATTTCAAATGTTAAATCAAAATCACTTAACACCCAATTTGGAGAAATTAAAAACCTGTCCAACCTTTATGCAATTTGAAGGAAATCTTTCCTCCTATTTGTCCAAGTAAATCCCCCATTTTGTGGAATTACATCCACTAAAGCATTATCTTGGATAAAAGCAGCAAAATCCTCCATATCTTTCTTTGGAGGACATATTCCACCTTTTTTCTCTAATAAATTTGTAATTGTGTTGAAATTTCCTGCAAGAACAAATTTTTCTTGCCCCACCCCATCAATCTTCAATTTCAAAGTTTCCCACAACAACTTTTTACGAGCTGTACCGGTAGGACCATAAACATTGAGCAACCAAAAGGTTAAATCAAAATGAGTAACCTTCATTAGCTGCCAATTATGATCAAAAGAAACATTACTAATGCATATTGTTTTTGCATTCCATAATGTAATCAAACCTCCTGAGGATCCCTGAGATGGCAAATGAGAAGCTTGCCATTTGTTCAACTTCTTAGTAATAACTTGAAAAGACTCATCTAAAGTTTTAGTTTCTTGAAGAATAACAACATCAGCCCCACAAGCATCTAATTGCTGCTTGATTTGGACTCTTTTGTCAGAGGCATTTAAGCTTTTGACATTCCAAGAAATTAACTTCATTGCAACTTGGGAGAGAAACAAGCTCTCCTTGGTCGTTTTTGTTTCAAACCTACTCCCATTTTACCATCTAAAGTTGACTACAAACCTACTGCAATTTCTTCTTGTAACTTAAAAGCTAAAGATTTCCTTCCTCTTTTGGCAGGTGACTTTTTTCTTGAGGAAGGAGATAGAGGAGACTGGGATATTGATAAGGAAACTATCTCATTAGATACCCCCCCTTCCCCAAAAACCTCTGAAGCAATATCATCAATCATTTTTTCTCCTACAAATACTAAAGCTTCATCAACAAACTTATCAAACTCATATCAGAAGGCATACTAGAGGAAGTATTACATAGTCCAAGTAAGGCCTGCTGAGATTGAAAAATGCTATTACCAACCTCATTTTGATCATCAAATATCTTTAACCTTTTTTCACTATGATCAGAGATACCAACTTGTGTTAGCATTGACACACACTGGTTCAATTGTTGGTAGCTATTAAATGTAATTTGGGGGCTGAAGAGATTGAGAGAGAAAAAAAAGATTTGTATAGGAGACAACAGAAGATTATCCAGCCCAAAAACAAAAGAAACCACCAAAGGCCTTTTAAAAAGCCAGAAGTCTTGGAAATTAAATCTCTACTATTATTTTGGATTGTAATTGATCTATATCATAAACAAAATCTAACTGATTAGAATAAACACCTTGATTGACTTGAACTTCCTCCAAAGAAGTAAAGCTACCACAAGAAATCCCAACTGAACTCAATTCAAAACCCTCTTGTGATCTAAGATCATAAAGGAATTGACACCACTTGAAACAAATGTCAAATACCTTTGAAACAAAAGATAGATCATATGTTTTCACCAAACCCTTATCTGAAGATGTGAAAGGCACAATCGACAAAGCATTTGAATATTTGTCCAAACTAAATTCCATCAACTCCTCACACTTTTGTGACAGATGAATGGGATAATGACAAAGAAAGCATGTATTTTTAGAATCCTCAAAAAATGCCTTATGTTTCCACAGGCCGTAAATAGACTTGATAATTACAAATACTGGTAGGATTTTAGAAACATCAATAAGAACACAAAGCCTAACTGGTAATGATGGATTAGAGAAAAACTACAAATCTTGATTCAAAAAAATCCCTAACTGATTACCCAAAACCTCAATAATGTTGGATTCCCTGAATTCTAGGGGTAACCCTTGAAACTGAATCCAAAATGGAATGAATTTAACCCTTAATTGAGAAGGGCAAAAATTTGGAGACCATAATGTTGTAAACAAACCATTACCCTCACAAATCCAAGATTTTTTCCTAAAAAATGCATTCCTATAATCTTTATTAGAAAAAATTACTACAAAGAAACCTTCCCCCTAGTCTAAATAAAAAACTTGGTGAGACCCTTTCCAGGTTTGAAAAACCCAATCTTTCAAAAAATCAATATCTAGCATAAAATTCCAAAACTTACAAATAAGAGCCAATTTTTTTAGATCATCAATCTGTAGCTGCAGCATAGCATGAGGTAAAGTAACACTTACTTGATCCCTTCTCAAATTTTTCTTCAGTATCCATTGCTTTCCTTTATACCCCAAATCTTTAAAAGATTTTGACAGGACCCTGCGCTCGACACCATGAGAAACATTACCAATCGAGCCTCGACGACCCTTCTTAGAAACATTAATGTTATTTGGAAAAGTGAGAGGAGATCTCACTAGACCAAAAAATTTAGGATGATAAATAGGGATTGCATTTAGCAAAGTGGTTGAACAAGGAGGAAATGGTTTTGGAATGAAGGGAGTCTAAGAAGCAGAACGGCTAGAGACTACATCTGACCATGAGTGAGAACTTGAAGAATAATTAGATAGAGCTCTCCCTTCAGAAGCACAAATATCAAAAGGAGGTTGTTTGTCTCTAATAAGAGATTTAGGAACACGCTTTGTGCCTCGAATACTCTTATTAAGAAATTTAGGCACTTGCGAATAAGAAACCCAAGCCCCATTATGAAAGACAACACCTGGAAAACCGTTGGCACTATTAACCCTTGGATTAAACACATTTTTTGATCTTGAAGAAACATTTCCAGAGTAACCAAGAGTTGATCTATCCATTTCAATAGCACAATCCTTAAAAAAACCAGGCTTTGATCCCTCACGCTCCATGAAAACCCTCATCCCTCACAGAAGGGTCATAATATTTTGGATAATTACCGTTAACCACAAAGTCAGAACTTCATTTCATGCGGTGCTCCATACTTTTAATGGAATGTGATCAAAGGAGGTTCGGGGGGTTGAACTCTTGACCACCCCTCTGCGAGCAAGGCGCCCAACCACTATGCCACTGCACCTGCCAACCAATAGAAAAAAATAACACCTGACGCCTTTATAAAATAATAAAAAATCGTGAGAGGCTTCAGGGGTGCTGACCTCGAGCTCCGTGGGGGCACCAACTCCTACAACATGTGCAATATTCGGTCTCGTGCATACCATGGCATACATTAAACTACCTCCAACTGAAGCATATGGTACCTTGGACATTTTGTCTTCCTCCTCTTGTGTCTTTAAACACATCTCCTTAGTTAATTTCAAATGACTAGGCAAAGGTGTGCAAACAACTTTTTCATTCTCCATGTGGAATCTCTACAACACCTTTTCAACATAACCAACCTGAGATAGAGTCAATTTTTTGTTCTTCCTATCTTTGCAAATTCTCATACCAAGGATTTGTTTTGCTGCCCCCAAATCCTTCATAGCAAATAATTTTGCTAACTGATGTTTTAACTCACTTATGTGATTCATGTTAGACCTCGCTACAAGCATGTCATCAATATATAAACATAAAATAATGTAGTTGTTATTATCCAACCTCTTAAAATAAACACAATGGTCAAAATTACACCTATTGTAGCCTTGTTCAACCATAAACTATCAAATTTCAAGTACCATTGTCAAGGTGCTTGTTTCAAGCCATATAAACTCTTCTTCAATCTACACACCAATTTCTCCTTACCTTTGACCTCAAATCCTTGGGGTTGTTCCATATATATCTACTCCTCCAAATCACCATGGAGAAGGTGGTTTTCACATCTAGCTGTTCCAAATGCAAATCTTCAACAACCACAATACTTAAAACAATACGAATAGAAGTCATCTTAACAACTGGAGAAATTTTTTTAGCAAAATCAATTCCTTTTTTCTGTGTAAATCTTTTGGAAAATAACCTGGCTTTAAAACTGTTCTTACCTCCATCTTCCTCTTTCAGCCTATAAACTCATTTATTTAGTAAAGCCTTTTTACCTGCAGGCAACTTGCATAAGTCCCAAGTCTGATTTTTTAGCAAGGAGTCCATTTCTTCTTCCATTGCATGTTCCCATTGAACCTTTATATCCACATGCATAGCTTCATCATACCCTTTAGGTTCACCAACATCTATTAACAAAATAGAATACAAAGAGGGAGAAAATATTTCTAGAGGTCTACTTATCCTTGAAGATTGTCTAACATTCACTGGAGTTTGTAGTATTTGTTGTTGTTGTTGTTGAAGAGCATGAGGAACCACTGGAACATTGCTATTTGGTGTATCATCCAACACTACATAATCATTTTCTTTCTTCTCATGTTGTTACAATTGATCTTTGTACAACACTTTCTCATTGAATATGACATCCCTGCTTCTCATAATTTTTTGATTTTTAGAATCCCAAAGCCTATAACCAAATTCATCAATGCCATATCCAACAAATATACATTTCTTTGATTTTGCATCTAGTTTGGTTCTATTTCCAGGATCTACATGTGCAAATGCTTCACAACTGAAGGTCTTAAAAAAAGAATAACTCACATTCTTACCTATCCATGCTTCCTCTGGAATACCACAACCCAAGGGAGTTGAAGGACCTCTATTAATTAAATAAACAACAGTGTTTATAGCCTCTTCCCACATGTTTAAAGGCAACCCAACATGCAATCTCATAGTTCATGCACGCTCCATTATTGTTTTGTTCATGCACTCAGCGACTCCATTTTCCTATGGAGTCCTTGGAACCGTCTTCTGCCTACGAATACCATTACAGGAAAAATAATCTTCAAACTCTTTGTTGCAATACTCACCACCATTATCAGATCTAAGAAATTTTAACTTTTTACCTGTCTCATTCTCAACCGCTTCTCCATTTCTTAAAAGTTTCAAATACATCAGATTTCTACCTAAGGAAATAACTCCATACCTTCCTTGTTGCATCATCAATAAAAGTGACATAATACTGAGAGCCACTGAGAGAAGATACTTGAGCTGGTCCCCATATATCTGTATGCACAAGATCCAATTTTTCATCTTGTTTTTGCTTCCCATCCTTGAGAAAACTGACTCTCTTTTGTTTGCCATACACACAACTTTCACAAAAATCCATGTTAACACATTTTAGACCTGGTAAAACATTCTTTGAATGAAGTACTTTCATACCTTTTGCACTCATATGCCCAAGCCTATTATGCCACAATGTTGATTTAGAATCCATAGCAACTATCTATTTTTCTACCTGTTGAACTACAACAACTGTTCTTGAACATTGACTTTTATTTGCAATAGCTAAAGTAGAAGGAACAGTATGACCTGTACAAAGATATAATGTGCCTACTTTCACACCTTTTGCTACCACCAAGGCACCTTTTGTAACCTTCCATTTTTTATCACTAAATGTAACAACACAACCTTCATCATCTAGTTGCCCTGCTAAAATTAAATTTATTTTTAACTTTGGAATGTGCCTTACCTCATGTAGTAGCCAATGATTCCCATTCTGCAACTTAATCTTGATTCATCCCTTTCCAACAATCTGATAGGGTTTGTTATCTCCCAAATAAACCAGCCCAAAATCCCCTTGGACATAATCAAGAAAATAACTTCTATGGGGTGTAGCATGAAATGAAGCTCTTAAATCTAACACCCAAGAATCATCAGCATTATCAAGGGAAAGAATCAAAGCATCCTCATCAGATTTATTACTTACCACATTTGCCTCTTTATTGCCTTCCTTTTTGTCTCCTTTATTTTTGTAAGACCAACAATCTTTCTTTAAATGACCCGACTTACCACAGTACCAACAATCCCTCTTGTTTCTAGAGTGGGACCTTTTGTCCTTTGATTTTCCTTGTGACTTCCCATGACTTCCAGAATTGTTTCCTCCTTTTTTTTTCCCCTACTTTCTGCATTCAAAACACTTCCTGATGTGGATGTTCCACCTGATCTTTTCCAACGAATTTCCTCGCTCAAAATAACACCAACAACATCATCAAATTTCAATGTATTTGAACCATAAACAAAATTACTAACGACCATGACCAAGCTATTTTAGCTTTCAGGTAAAAAACACAGAATCAAAAGAGCCCTAACTTCTTCATCAAATTTTACATTTACAAAATTTAATTGATTGGTAACTATATTAAACTCATTTAAATGATTAGCAACTGACCCACCTTCTACCATTTTCATATTAAATAAACACTTCATGAGAAATACCTTATTCGAAGCAGAAGGCTTTTCATATAACTTCGCCAGGGTCTCCATCAACTCTTGAGTTGTCTTTGTTGTTGTAATATTGAATGCCACCAATTGTACCAGGCATAAACAAATGGCTCCCAGCGCCTTTCTATCTAGAAGATTCCATTCCTCATCACTCATTCCTGCCGATTTCTTGGTTGTTCCTTCCAACGACCACCATAAATTCTTCTGATAGAGATAATCCTCCATCTGCATCTTCCATAACTGATAGGTATACCCATTGAATTTATTTACCTTCAATTTACCCTCATTTTCCATTGCTCCCACTTATCCATGAGATCCCACTCAACTGTGAGACTTTCCTGCAAACGATAATCGAACACAACCCGCTCTAATACCACGTGTTAGGAATTGTATGCAGAAGATATCAATTAAATGCAAATAAAGATTAAACACATAAATAAAAAACACATAAATAATAATAGCAAGAGACAATATTTAACGTGGTTCACCCAAACTTGGGCTATGTCCACCAACAGAGAGTCCAATATTATTATCCAGTAATTCAAACCGATTACAACTAGTAATCCTTGCAACACAATACCGCTGCAAATGCTACAATACAATGTCAACACAAACCCAAACCCTTAGCCTTTTATCAAGACTTATGTCAGTTACAAAATAGGGTTTTTTATGTCAGCCAATAGAAAAAATAACACCCGACGCCTTTATAAAATAATAAAAAATCATGAGAGGTTTCGGGGGCACTACCCCCGAGCCCCCGCCAAGGCACCAACTCCTACAATATGTGCAATATTCAGTCTCATGCATACCATGAAATACATTAAACTACCTACAGCTGAAGCATATGGTACCTTGGAAATTTTCTCTTCCTCCTCTTGTGTCTTTGGACACATCTCCTTAGTCAATTTCAAATGACAAGACAAAGGTGTGCAAACAACTTTTGCATTCTCCATGTGGAGATTATACAACACCTTTTCAACATAACCAACCTGAGATAGAGTCAATTTTTTGTTCTTCTTATCTTTGCAAATTCTCATACCAAGGATTTGTTTTGCTTCCCCCAAATCCTTCATAGCAAATTATTTTGCTAACTGATGTTTTAACTCACTTATGTGATTCATGTTAGACCCCGCTATAAGCATGTAATCAACATATAAACATAAAATAATGTAGTTGTTATCATCCAACCTCTTAAAATAAACACAATGGTCAAAATTACACCTATTATAGCCTTGTTCAACCATAAAACTATCAAATTTCAAGTACCATTGCTGAGGTACTTGTTTCAAGCCATATAAACTCTTCTTCAATCTACACACCAATTTCTCCTTATCTTTGACCTCAAATCCTTGGGGTTGTTCCATATATATCTCCTCCTCCAAATCACCATGGAGAAAGACGATTTTCACATCTAGTTGTTCCAAATGCAAATCTTCAACAACCACAATACTTAAAATAGTACGAATAGAAGTCATCTTAACAACTGGAGAATTTTTTTTAGCAAAATCAATTCCTTTCTTCTGTGCAAATCCTTTGACAACTAACCTGGCTTTAAATATGTTCTTACCTCCATCTTTCTCTTTCAGCCTATAAACCCATTTATTTGGTAAAGCTCTTTTACCTGCAGACAATTTGCATAAGTCCCAAGTCTAATTTTTTAGCAAGGAGTCCATTTCTTCTTCCATTGCATGCTCCCACTGAACCTTTGTATCCACTTGCATAGCTTCATCATACCCTTCAGGTTCACCAGCATCTGTTAACAAAATAGAATACAAAGAGGGAGAAAATCTTTCTAGAGGTCTACTTATCCTTGAAGATCGTCTAACATTCACTGGAGTTTGTGGTATTTGTTGTTGTTGTTGTTGCAGAGCATGAGGAACCACTGGAACATTGCTATTTGGTGTATCATCCAGCACTACATAATCATTTTCTTTCTTCTCATGCTGCTACAACTGATCTTTGTAGAACACTTTCTCATTGAATATGACATCCTTGCTTCTCATAATTTTTTGATTTTCAGAATCCCAAAGCCTATAACCAAATTCATCAATGCCATATCCAACAAATATACATTTCTTTGATTTTGCATTCAACTTGGTTCTATTTTCAGGATCTACATGTGCAAATGCTTCACAACCGAAGGTCTTGAGAAAAGAATAACTCACCTTCTTACCTGCCCATGCTTCCTCTAGAATACCACAACCCAAGAGAACTGAAGGACCTCTATTAATTAAATAAACAATAGTGTTTATAGCCTCTTCCCACATGTTTAAAGGCAACCCAACATGCAATCTCATAGTCCATGCATTCTCATTATTGTTTTGTTCATGCGCTCAACCACTCCATTTTCCTATGGAGTCCTTGGAAACGTATTTTGCCTACGAATACCATTAGAGGAACAATAATCTTCAAACTCTTTGCTGCAATACTCACCACCATTATCAGATCTGAGACATTTTAACTTTTTACCTGTCTAGAAGATTCCATTCCTCATCACTCATTCATGTCGGTTTCTTGGTTGTTCCTTCCAATGACCTCCATAAATCCTTCTGATAGAGATAATCCTCCATCTGCATCTTCCATAACTGATAGTTACTCCCATTGAATTTATCTACCATCAATTTACCCTCATCCTCCATTGCTCACACTTAACCATGAGAATCCCACTCAACCATGAGACTTTCCTGCAGATGATAATCGAACACAACCCGCTCTGATACCACTTGTTAGGAATTGTATTGAGAAGATATCAATTAAATGCAAATAAAGATTAAACAAAGAAATGAAAAACATAGAAATAATAACAACAAGAGATAATATTTAACGTGATTCACCCAAACTTGGGCTATGTCCATGAACAAAGAGTCCAATATTATTATCCAGTAAATCAAACCGATTACAACCAATAATCCTTGCAACTCAATACCGCTGCAAATGCTATAATACAATGTCAACATAAACCCAAACCCTTAGCATTTTATCAAGACTTATGTCAGTTACAAAATAGGGTTTTTTATGTCAGCCAATAGAAAAAAATAACACCTGACGCCTTTATAAAATAATAAAAAATCGTGAGAGGTTTCGGGGGTGTTTCCTCCGAGCCCCCGCGAGGGTGCCAACTCCTATAACATGTACAATATCTGGTCTCATGCATACCATGGCATACATTAAACTACCTACTGCTAAAGCATATGGTACCTTGGACATTTTGTCTTCCTCCTCTTGTGTCTTTGGACACATCTCCTTAGTTAATTTCAAATGACTAGGCAAAGGTGTGCAAACAACTTTTACATTCTCCATGAGGAATCTCTACAACACCTTTTCAACATAACTAGCTTGAGATAGAGTTAATTTTTTATACTTCCTATCTCTGCAAATTCTCATACCAAGGATTTGTTTTGCTGCCCCCAAATCTTTCATAGCAAATAATTTTGCTAACTGATGTTTTAACTCACTTATGTGATTCATGTTAGACCTCGCTACAAGAATGTCATCAACATATAAACATAAAATAATGTAGTTGTTATTATCCAACCTCATAAAATAAACACAATGGTCAGATTTACACCTGTTGTAGCCTTGTTCAACCATAAAACTATCAAATTTCAAGTACCATTGTCAAGGTGCTTGTTTCAAGCCATATAAACTCTTCTTCGATCTACACACCAATTTCTCCTTACCTTTGACCTCAAATCCTTGGGGTTGTTCCATATATATCTACTCCTCCAAATCACCATGGAGAAGGTGGTTTTCACATCTAGCTATTCCAAATGCAAATCTTCAACAACCACAATACTTAAAACAATACGAATAGAAGTCATCTTAACAACTAGAGAATTTTTTTTAGCAAAATCAATTCCTTTTTTCTGTGTAAATCCTTTGACAACTAACCTGACTTTAAAACTGTTCTTACCTCCATCTTCCTCTTTCAACCTATAAACCCATTTATTTAGTAAAACCTTTTTACCTGCAGGTAATTTGCATAAGTCCCAAGTCTGATTTTTCAACAAGGAGTCCATTTCTTCTTCCATTGCATGCTCCCACTGAACCTTTGTATCCACCTGCATAGCTTGAGCATACCCTTCAGGTTCACCAGCATCTGTTAACAAAATAGAATACAAAGAGGGAGAAAATCTTTCTGGAGGTCTACTTATCCTTGAAGATCATCTAGCATTCACTGGAGTTTGTGGTATTTATTGTTGTTGTTGTTGCAAAACATGAAGAACCACTGGAACATTGCTATTTGGTGTATCATCCAACACTACATAATCATTTTCTTTCTTCTCATGTTGCTGCAACTAATCTCTGTATAACACTTTCTCATTGAATATGACATCCCTGCTTCTCATAATTTTTTGATTTTCAGAATCCCAAAGCCTATAACCAAATTCATCAATGCCATATCCAACAAATATACATTTCTTTTATTTTGCATCCAACTTAGTTCTATTTTCAGGATCTACATGTGCAAATGCTTCACAACCAAAGGTCCTGAGAAAAGAATAACTCACCTTCTTACCTGTCCATGCTTCCTCTGGAATACCACAACCCAAGGGAACTGAAAGACCTCTATCAATTAAATAAACAACAGTGTTTACAGCCTCTGACCACATGTTTAAAGGCAAACCAACATGCAATCTCATAGTTCGTGCATGCTCCATTATTGTTTTGTTCATGCGCTCAGCCACTCCATTTTCCTGTGGAGTCCTTGGAACCGTCTTTTGCCTATGAATACCATTAGAGGAACAATAATCTTCAAACTCTTTGAGATAATACTCACCACCATTATCAGATCCAAGACATTTTAACTTTTTACTTGTCTAGAAGATTCCATTCCTCATCACTCGTTCCTGCCAGTTTCTTGGTTGTTCCTTCCAATGACCTCCATAAATCGTTCTGATAGAGATAATCCTCCATCTGCATCTTCCATAACTGATAGTTATGCCCATTGAATTTATCTACCTTCAATTTACCCTCGTCCTCCATTGCTCCCACTTAACCGTGAGATTCCCACTCAACCGTGAGACTTTCCTATAGATGATAATCGAACACAACCCGCTCTAATACCACTTGTTAGGAATTGTATGGAGAAGATATTAATTAAATACAAATAAAGATTAAACAAAGAAATGAAAAACATAGAAATAATAACAAGAGATAATATTTAATGTGGTTCACCCAAAATTGGGCTACATCCACCAATAGAGAGTCCAATATTATTATCCAGAAAATCAAACCGATTACAACCAGTAATCCTTGCAACTCAATACTGCTACAAATGCTATAATACAATGTCAGCAGAGACCCAAACCCTTAGCCTTTTATCAAGATTTATGTCGGTTACAAAATAGGGTTTTTTATGTCAGCCAATAGAAAAAAATAACACTCGACGCCTTTATAAAATAATAAAAAATCGTGAGAGGTTTTGGGGGCATTGCCCCCGAGCCCTCGCGAGGGTGCCAACTCCTACAACATGTGCAATATCTGGTCTCATGCATACCATGGCATACATTAAACTACCTACAACTGAAGCATATGGTACCTTGGACATTTTCTCTTCCTCCTATTGTGTCTTTGGACACATCTCCTTAGTCAATTTCAAATGACTAGGCAAAGGTCTGTAGACAACTTTTGCATTCTCCATGAGGAATCTCTGCAACACCTTTTCAACATAACTAGCCTGAGATAGAGTTAATTTTATGTTCTTCCTATCTCTGCAAATTCTCATACCAAGGATTTTTTTTACTGCCCCCAAATCCTTCATAGCAAATGATTTTGCTAACTGATGTTATAACCCACTTATGTGATTCATGTTAGACCCCGCTACAAGCATGTCATCAACATATAAACATAAAATAATATAGTTGTTATTATCCAACCTCTTAAAATAAACACAATGGTCATAATTACACCTGTTGTAGCCTTGTTCAACCATAAAACTATCAAATTTCAAGTACCATTGCCAAGGTGCTAGTTTCAAGCCATATAAACTCTTCTTCAATCTGCACACCAATTTCTCCTTACCTTTGACCTCAAATCCTTGGGGTTGTTCCATATATATCTCCTCCTCTAAATCCCCACGGAGAAAGGCAGTTTTCACATCTAGCTATTCCAAATGCAAATCTTCAACAACCACAATACTTAAAACAGTATGAATAGAAGCCATCTTAACAACTAGAGAATTTTTTTTGGAAAAATCAATTCTTTTTTTTTGTGCAAATCCTTTGACAACTAACCTGGGCTTAAATATGTTCTTACCTCCATCTTCCTCTTTCAACCTATAAGGCTTCTTTCAGATCGTCAATCATGGAATCTCACACTCTCTTATTTCTCACGTACAAGCCCTGGGCAAAGCCTTTTTTGATCTTCCGCTCAAAGAAAAGGAAGTATGTAAAATAGAACAATTTGGGAAACCTGGCTATGGAAGCAAACTAGGATATTCCCCAGATGCCAAATTGGACTGGGGAGATTACTATTGGAACATTGCTTGGCCTCCTGACAGGAGGGATATGTCCAAATGGCCCAAACAGCCTTCTGATTTCACGTATCCTGTTTTCTTCTCTTCAATTCTCGTTAATTGTGGATGGTTTTTAACATATTCTGATGGGGATTCTTGTTAGTTGCAGGGAAGTTATGGATGAATATTTCAAGTACCATTGCCAAGGTGCTAGTTTCAAGCCATATAAACTCTTCTTCAATCTGTACACCAATTTCTCCTTACCTTTGACCTCAAATCCTTGGGGTTGTTCCATATATATCTCCTCCTCCAAATCCCCAAGGAGAAAGGCAGTTTTCACATCTAGCTGTTCCAAATGCAAATCTTCAACAACCACAATACTTAAAACAGTATGAATAGAAGTCATCTTAACAACTAGAGAATTTTTTTTGACAAAATCAATTCTTTTTTTTGTGCAAATCCTTTGACAACTAACCTGGGCTTAAATCTGTTCTTACCTCCATCTTCCTCTTTTAACCTATAAACCCATTTATTTGGTAAAACCTTTTTACCTGTAGGCAATTTGCATTAGTCCCAAGTCTGATTTTTCAGCAAGGAGTCCATTTCTTCTTCCATTGCATGCTCCCATTGAACCTTTGTATCCACCTACATAGCTTCATCATACCCTTCAAGTTCACCAACATGTGTTAACAAAATAGAATATAAAGAGGGAGAAAACCTTTTTGGAGGTCTACTTATCCTTGAAGATCATCTAACATTCATTGGATTTTGTGGTATTTGTTGTTGTATTTGTTGCGGAGCATGAGGAACCACTGGAACATTGCTATTTGGTGTATCATCCAACACTACATAATCATTTTCTTTCTTCTCATGCTTCTACAACTGATCTTTGTACAACACTTTCTCATTGAATATGACATCCCTGCTTCTCATAACTTTTTGATTTTCAGAATCCCAAAGCCTATAACCAAATTCATCAATGCCATATCAAAAAAATATACATTTTTTTGATTTTGCATCTAGCTTGGTTCTATTTTCAGGATCGACATGTGCAAATGCTTCACAACCGAAGGTCCTGAGAAAAGAATAACTCACCTTCTTACCTATCCATGCTTCCTCTGGAATACCACAACCCAAGGGAACTAAAAGACCTCTATCAATTAAATAAACAACAGTGTTTACAACCTCTTCCCACATGTTTAAAGGCAATCCAACATGCAATCTCATAGTCCGTGTACGCTCCATTATTGTTTTGTTCGTGCGCTCAACCACTCCATTTTCCTGTGGAGTCCTTGGAACTATATTTTGCCTACGAATACCATTAGAGGAACAATAATCTTCAAACTCTTTGCTACAATACTCACCACCATTATCAAATCTAAGAAATTTTAACTTTTTACCTATCTCATTCTCAACCAAGCTTCTCCATTTCTTAAAAGTTTCAAATACATCAAATTTCTTCCTAAGGAAATAAATCCATACCTTCCTTTTTGCATCATCAATAAAAGTGACATAATACCGAGAGCCAACGAGAGAAGATACTTGAGCTGGTCCTCATACATCTGTATGCACAAGCTACAATTTCTCATCTTTCTTTTGCTTCCCATCCTGAGAAAACTGACTCTCTTTTGTTTTTCATACACACAACTTTCATAGAAATCCATGTTAACACATTTTAGACTTGGTAAAACATTCTTTGAATGAAGTAATTTCATACCTTTTGCACTCATATGCCCAAGTCTATTATGCCACAGTGCTGATTCAAAATCCATAGCAACTGTTTGTTTTTCTGCCTATTGAACTACAACAACTATTCCTGAACATTGACTTTTATCTGCAATAGCTAAAGTAGAAAGAACATTATGACATGTACAAAGATATAAGGTGCCTACTTTCACACCTTTTGCTGCCCCTAGACCCCGCAAGGGGCGTTAACCCCAAACCCCCGTTAAATAATTTGGGGGGAAACCATGCTGATAAAAGTGGGGAAAATTTAACCTTTGAGTTTGATTAGGCTCCATATACCAACACTTGTTACTTTTTTTGAAAGACCTGATGTTGTTCGAGAAAAAATAAAAAATTCACTTGATGCCCCACTGTGCCCTCACAGATAAAGGAAGGATGGCAGGCTACCCCCTCAAGAGATCGGTCAAAAAAATTATTTTTTGAGTCGAGATCACAATAGGATGGTGGGACCGGTTCAGCTGAAAAGAGGATAAAAAATCAAGTCTTAGGAAGCCTAGAAAGTGATAGCCAAGTTTGCAAAATACGATAGCAGGGTAGTCGAGGGTGAAACCCTAGGGTTTGGGGGTCATATATATGCATATGGGTTCATTTTATCCTCATTTGCATACTTTGATTTGAGAGATTTGAGCTTTGAGCCCTTTGTACCCCTCACATTCCTTTACGAGACCTGAGCACTATGGTACCTATTATTTGAGCACCACACCACATAGATGCGGTCTGATAGTTCCAGCAACACACTAAAGTAGGCGCCTCTATATGTACCTAACCATTATTTTCTTGCACATAGTTTTAGGTAGCTAAATGTAAGCTTAAAATTAGGCAAACAAATGTGTCACTTTATCAATGACACTTTTGTAACCCGAAGACACGCTTTTGTAGTTCGTCACAACGCTTTTGACAAAAGCATCACACTATAACAAGTGTGTTGGGTTATAGAATTTTTGCAATGCGTTTGACTGTCATGAGTCAACACATTTGTTAAAATTCCTCACTTTTGTTTTGGGAAAGTGATGCTTTTGCAAAGAAGGTTCACTTTTGATTGTCATTGAGCAATGCTTTTGTAAAAAAGCTTGCTTTTATTTTAGGCTCATTTAGACTTAGGTTTTTTTGCAATTTTTTAGAAAATTGACGTCGAGAGTGTTATGCTTGCAAGCTATTCTAGACTCGATCCTTTCATAGGATTGACAATCACATGTTTTGTAATGAATGACCACTTTTACAAAGATTGACATTGAGTTTCTCATTGTAGTTGGTTTGTACTATGCAACTTATATACCAGAGATCAGGGCTCATCTAGCCTTGATGACTGCATTGGTTAAGTGATGGAGATTTGAGATATCCTCTTTCCACCTACCTACAAGAGAGGCCACCATTACTTTGGAGGAAATTTGGCACATTATTAGGGTAACCATCCATGAAGAGAGGTTGATCTATGATGTTGATAAGAGCGAGGAGGCTTTAGAGAGAGGCATGCTTGATGATGACATGGAGATCGACAATGGAAAGATTGACATATGTGAATATTGGTCGAGTTAGCGATACCACCATTGTGGTTGTAGGACTTATATGTGACCAAATCATGCCATATTGGAGATCTAGGAGATTTAGTGTCGGATGGAGTAGAGTGCTAGATAGGATCCTTAAGGAGGCATGCATCTTCGCATGGGGACCATGCATCTTAGCCCACTTATATCACAATATACATCAGGTGGTCTATACGGCCAGTACCAACTTGCCAATAGGCATTACCCTTCTTCACATATGGGCCTGAGAGCACATTATTATGCTCAGGCCTATCAAAGAGGTAGAGCGAGAGGATAGATGCCCAATGGTCTATAGATATGAGACCATGCTTACACATTGGCATACAGATGATCTAGACTACTAGAGATGCCAGATGAATGACATTGTTGAGTTTTGATGGAGGTCATGGTTACATATAGAGGCTCAAGGGATGATGACAAAGTGCATATGCCATACTATAGGTAGACCAAATGGCTTATCAGTTGCACCCAACACATTATGGAGAGGTACCTTCCTGATAGGGTCAGGAGATAGTTTGATGAGAAGCGAGATGTTCCTACTGTTGATTATCATGCAATGTTTTCTTGCACTATGCAGGAGATTGCAGATTGGGGGATGATGCCCTCTACACAAATAGTTTTAGTAGAGTTTTCTCAATTATCCCAAATTCAGTGGATTTGGATAGATGGTCTAGCAAATCTAGGCACCACTATAGGTTCTGACGCATGGTGGGTCCCTCACAGGCCATTTCATTTCATGGATCCAGATGGGGGTGTCGTAGGTGGCAGGCGACACTATGAGGGTGAGACAAGCAATGCTCATTGATAGCGATAGAGGTACCCATGGCACATGATAGATAGGGATAAGGTCTTGAATAGATTCCAACATAGGATCCAAGAGTAGTGGCCATAATAGGAGGTCTCTGAGATGAGGGACCTGATGAGCAGAGGCTTCGAGTTGCTCTTCAAGAGTGAGATCAGGCTTGTAGAGATCGTGATGGATACCACCAGGAGCATGATGGATTCACTGTACAACTCACTCAACTCACTACCGAGAGAGATGCAGTGATCTCTCGTCAATGGCAACTAGAGGTTTAGTTAGCTCAAGTCACAACAGAGCATGACCAAGAGAGGGGATGACAATAATAGTTGTAGGCTATTGGGTAGGCACAAGGATAAATGATCCCTCTAGCCCAGTATACACAAGAGATTAGGTCTATCCAGAGTGAGGCCACCTATTATAGGACTTTGTATGATATTGTTGTCCTTGCACATAGGATGCATCCCAAGTTATCACAAACAAGCATAGTGGCTCCTAGTAGATTTGATGTTCCAAAGGATTAGTTGGGAGGCCTTCTCAGGGTCATTCACAAGGACAAGGCTAGGGCCAACATCCACAAAGTTAGTAGTCACCACCGATGGGTCCACCGTAAACTCCTCATGATAAAGAGGAGAGGGGGAGCTTGACATAGCTCTCTTATATAGATGTCTTTAAATTTATATTTGATGTAGATAGATATTTATAATGTATATACATTCATTACTTATGGATAGCCTTGTGTATATGTATTTTTTATGTATATATAGATTTGTATCACATTTGATGCATCATGACATTCATTTTTAATGATATATGAGATGATCCTTTTTATGCAACCATGTTATGGTGTTATGCATTGATCTTTCATTATGGATGTATTCTTTGATTATGGATGCAAATGATATGATATATAAATGTGTGTTTATGACTTGATGTTTCATTCTTTTCATGATGTGATGATGATGTATGATTATGATGCTATGATCTAATGGTGTGATTATGCATGTCAATAATGATCTGTGGATGCAGGATGTATGATATGGGATGATGATATATGGTCATGATTCTTCCTTTTGTATTTTGATATGATATACATGGTGATTATGTAGGATGAATGTTATGAGATGCTTATTGACATTTTATGTATGCAGGATGAGATGCATATATTTTTGTGTATGTCATGGTACTTGGATATAAATGTTAGTATGATGAGATAGAATAGAAGAATGATGATGGTGATTAGTTAGGTAGAACATAATGAGATGATGATGTTGATCAGGTAACAATAAATCTGTAATTATTAGATGGATTTTGAGATTTTATTGGATATGTGATGAGATAGGATAGATGCCTTTTCTTTTTCATTTTAGATTATGCTAAATAATGTAGAGCAATCCTTATTTTGATATAGCAAGTAGACATGATGCACAAAGGTATGAAGAACTAGGGTAGCGTTGTATCTATTGCATGGACTTTGACTCTGCAAACAAATAGGAGTATCCTTGTTCATACTTGACATATGAAAACCTTGTTTGATCATGTGAGAGAATGAAGTCATCGAAGCAAGTAGACAAATACACAAAAGGTATGAAGAAAATGATATGCACAAGCCATTTTATTACTCGAGACTATCCCTACACACACAAGGCAAGTATTTGCCAAGGTTGTATTACAAGAACATCCAACAAACACAACAAACGAAAGCAATGACTATGCCCCATTATGTACCCCTCTAGACACACCAAGATATTAAAGATCAACGTAGTTTTGAGTGAGCGATGGAATGAGACAAAAGATAAAACTGAAATAAAAGACCAACTGACAAAACACAACAATTCCATCATATCTCTTGCTAGAGAAAGTTTAAGTTTAACGTGATATCCAAAATGATGTCTATCGTAGGAAATATATATTTGTTAAGACATTCATTGGATGGCGATTTAAATTTTTTTAGGTCATTGATATGAAGACCTTGATGTTTGTTTTGACAATGATTGAAACTTATGATTTTGCGTGAATGTTTTTGTTTCGACAATTGTTATACTTTTTTTTGTTTGCTTCATCAAAGGTGAGGATGACGATAGGTTTATTATGGATGGAAAATTTTATTGAAAATGAAAGGGTTGAGATGGCTGATGATTTGTTATTTTTGGAAAAAAATTCCAATGCAAGACTTTTTGAAATGTTTTGAAGTTGTTTTTTGTTCTTTTGACATTTTTGGAGTTTTGTTTTTAGTATTTTTTTTGAAGTTTTTGGCATTATTTTGGATGTTTTTTGAAGTTTGTTTTTGGATTTTTCACATTATGATGACAAATAGATGTAGATATGTAGTGATATCAATGATCTTTTGGGATCTTGTTAATAGCCAAGCTAAAACTAGATTGATCTAATTGAGTGATTGTTGATAGTGATAATATTGTCGAGGATTCACAACAATGTAAGGACACTATTGTCAAGATAGGAAAAACATGATGATTGGGATGGATACATCCCGAGATGATGATTGATTGATCAAATAAGATGGATCAAGATTTGTAGCCATGCTAGGATCAAAATCTGTTAGATGGTCTTGATCGTACATTAGGAAAGTATCTTGATATTTATGTCTAATTCCTCATCATGTGAATAATGATTCATATTAACGTAATCATAAAATCCCTTGATGTGCCCTACTATCTTATCATAGGTATTGTATAGGAGCGAATTTGACCCCTTGAGCAAATTCCCCTTTCACATACCCTCAACTTAGAAAATCAAATCCAAAGGCAAAATTCCACATCACCCACCTGCCTTCCATCCACCTAGCAGTTGTCCTGTTTGTCGGTTAGAGAACATATGTCAAGGACGAACGCGCGGCGTGTTGTCATCCCTGATGGATTCCTATGTCTAAAGTTGACAGAGGCGTAACACACCCGATTGGGGCCGAATTGTAACGTCCCTCTTCGACCAAATGACTCAAAAATGCCTTATTCTTTCTCATACCACCTTCAAAAACATTCATTCTCATCATTTCACTCTCTAGCAATCTTCTACAACTTCTTCACTCTCTCAAGCAACACTCTAGCACTTCATTATGAGCATTGCAGTAGCATTAACACTCCATCAAATCCACATTGCAAGTGTGAGGCAGCCATAGAAGTGTGGGCTTGGAGTCTTGCGAGACCTCCCTTCATCATCGTTGTGGTTGTGGTGACTTTGCCAAGTCCATACCTTGCTTTCTCTTTCCATTGGCTAGTGAAATTTTGGGTGGAGGTAGTAACGCTTCACTCCTCTCCTTTGTGATTTGATAGAGTAGCATCTATCTTTTGTAGGGTCTGATTGAGGTAGGCCCCTATATAGCCCCAAAACTTTTCCCTCTTTCTTGTGTGCAGGTGAACGTGTGCATGGAGCTAGCTGGCAAACATGCGCTTTTGTGAGATCATCTTCATCATCCTAGCTTTTATATACTTGCTTTATCATCTTTATTTCTATTTATCATACTTAATTATTCTGTTTACCTTGTTAAAATCAACTAGCTAGGTTGTTAGTAAGTTTTTAGGTGGTTTTTACTGTACTTCATGTTTTCTAGCCGTACAGATGCCGACACGCTAGAGAGACACTAGCGTGCCATGCTATCATCCCAGAACCTCGTTGTTGTCCCAAAACTGCATTGTCATTCTCAGACAAAGAGTTGTCTGAGGTACAGTACCGACTCTAAAAACCATCTCGCCTAGCTTGAACTTGAACTTTGGACTTGTAGGGTGAAAAAAGTACTATATAGTGTTCTTCATTCTCAATCCTCACCCCAAAACATCCCTTTAGAGTGAGGTAAGTTAGGGAAACCCTCTGCTCTCGGCTCTTCATGATTGAGAGCCTTAATGTGGTTGGTCCCCCTCTCTTACAGGTATAATTGACATTATTATAACTTGTTTTTCTAGAATCTTTTGCTTTTCCATGGTTCAACATTAGATATTTGTACATTATGTGATCTTTATTTTTAGAAGATCCTAGATGTTGATCTACGTTTACTTCTCAATGATTGATAAGGTCTTGTATATCAGATGTTTTAGTTTCACACATTTTTTTTGTCATGTGACCTTTTGTTCTATGATATTGGCAAAATTCATTGTCATTATACCATGTTGGTTTGATTTGTGGTTTAAAATAATTTTTAGCTCGAGGAGCTGGATATGTTTCAATTGAATTAACTTGTTTAGGAATATTTTGATGGGTTCCCCTAACAGAGTGAATTGACAATAAGGAGCATTGTTAGGTCTTGGTGGTAGTGGTCCTTTCAGAGGATTAACATTTTTTATATTTTTTTGTTTGTTTAGTTGAGATTGTGCATGTATCACAAATTTTGCATCGACAACACCATCATTTGTTACATTCTTTTTTTTAGCCCATATATAGGGTTTTTCATTTGAATTTGATGGATAGTTATTGTCCTTATATATCTCACTAAACCCTTGGAAATAAGAGCCCTTTCAATGTTAAGACCTTTTGCTATAATCTCTTCAATGTTGTGACACATTGCATGTGTAGTTGAAAGCTATGTTTTGTATTTAGATTATTTATGATAATGTCTACTAGTTTTTTCGAAATGGGCCATTTGCATTTTCTCACCTTATGTCTCCATCTTTGTAGGGAGGAAGCAAATGTTTCTCCATTATTGTGTTTGACAAGATATTATAGTTCATTTATGGTTACTTCTACATCAATGTTATAGAAGAAGTGAGCAACAAATTGATCTACAATTTCTTGGAATGTTTTGATGCTTGGGGTTAAGTGTGAGAACCATTCAATAGTTGCTCCACCTAAGCCACAAAGAAAGAGATGCATAAGGTATGTACATCTTGTAAGACACCTCTAGACAAGCTATATAGAACTCTCGTATATGTTCTCCAAGATTAATTTTTCCTTTGTACTTGTCAAACTTTGGTATTTCAATGTTTGGTGGAAATGGTAACATTGCTATGCTTCTATCGAATGGATATGGGCATAGATCTTTGAGAGCATACAATTTTTTAGTTGTTCCCATTTTTATATCATGGATCTTTTATGTTAAGCTTTGAATTTGTGATTATAGATCCGTAGGAGGATTATTTGGTGGTGGATTATACATGTATTGAGGGATGGTGGATGAGTTAAATGTTGGGTCTTGATAAGGGGTGATGTTTGTGTTATATGGATTGTATGGAGTGTGTTGAGGTTGAGGATTTGTTTGACATTGTGGATTGTTTTGTGGTGGAGGTATGTTGCAAAAACCATATTGATTTTGAGGAATGATGTTTTGTTGAGTGTTTTGTGGTTGGTATTGGAGGTATTGGGGGTTTAGTTGCAAGGTTTGTTGTTGCTCTTGTGCGAGTAGTTATTGTTGGTAAGTAATATTTTGTTGTTGTTGTGGGGCGATGTATTGATGGTGTTGTTATTGTTGAGGATTTGGAGTTTGGTGTGAAATGTGTCGATGTTTTGATGAGGATGTTATTGAGGTGGTTGTTGAGGATATTATTGAGGTTGTTGTTGAGAATATTGTTGAGGTTGTTGTTGAGAATATTATTGAGGTGGTTGTTGAGGTGTTGATGGATGTGCATTAGGAGCACTTGGGTGTATATTTTGTGAAGGTGGTATTGTAAATGGATTTATCCCATAGTTTATTATGTTCGAATTCAAAATGTTGGTATTAGGTTGATTTGTGTATGTTGGTGAGATGTTTGTGTTTGGGAATCCTAGGTTTGTTTGATTCCCTAGACCTTAATTGTGAAATAACGAATTTACATATTGGTGTGCAAAATTTGTTGAATCTGTTTCAAATGGAGTTATCGTTGGTTGACTTGGTACATTTGGTAAAGGAGGTTTTTGCATTTGATGTACAATGTGATGTACCAATGCTTTGTTTTCACATGGATGATTCATTGATGCTATATGCGTAAAGGATTGCTATCTAAGTGTATTGAAATCAAAGTTTGTAGGTATTTTAGAAATTCCTTCTGCAAGTCTCAACTTATATAGATTAGGGCCTGACCATAATATAACATCAAGTGCTCTACCAAGAGATGTGTCTTGTTTCATCTCTAATAGTTGTTTAGAAGTAAATTTTGGGGCTAGTTTGTTGGTGGTGTCTTCTATGATGATCGTTTGAACTTGAGATGTTTGGGTTTGTTTTGGAGTACTATATCCTTCAGGCATTCCTAGGGTTGTTTCAATAGCACTCGTGGTGGTAGGTACATTAGAACCACTAGGATTTGATTCCATAATTTTCTTATGTTGAGATCTCATTGTAGGCATAAAATTTGTAGTAATCCTAGGAGATGTTGGATGAAGATGGTCTTGTTTGGATTTTTTAGTTGCTTCAAATTGGGCTAATAGTGACACCTTAAGTGATTTTGAACCAATTTTTAGATGATGTTGGGATGAGTGGAAGATGTGAAACCTTCAATTTAGACAAAATTTTATTTTGACTAGATATTGTGTTAATATGTTGTTTGAGGATAATCCTTGCTTGTCCTAGATAAATGAGTTCAAGATAAGGAAGACAATAATGAGGTCACAAACTTAGGAGTAGACTATGACTCCAAAGTAAGCTAACTCACAAATTTTTGACACTAATTTAAATAGATACTTGAAAGGAGACTGTTTTTCAAGCAAGAAGCTAAACTAGAGGATGAAATGGAGATCTAAACCCAAAAGGAGAAATGTCAATATGTAGGTTGTTGTTTGGATGGATTATTTTTCTAGTTTTTTTTATGAGGTTGATTTTGATCCAAGGATGACTAGGAGGTGTTTAAAGAAGTCCAAAATGAACTAGTGATATGAAATGAAGAATAAAAGTTGTATGTTGTTGTTTTGATTGGTAGGATGACTACAAGTATGTTCTGCACAAGTCTCTAGTTTTCTACTGACTGCTAGTTAAAAAAGGAATTTGAGATTTTAAAGGGTTCTAATGTTTTTGGATTGATAGTCAAAAGCGTCGAATTATAGTTAGAAGTGCTACATTGCCTCTCATTGAAGCGTCAAGATTTATCAAAATTGTAGGTTTAAATGTAGATGCATCATTGTGTGATAGTCAAAAGAGTCTCATTACCATGTTTTAAGATTTTGGTAAACTATTTTGAGACAAAAGCATCAAGATGCACATAAGCATTGATTTGCATATAGAAGCATTGATTGGTAAAATCAAATGTATCGAAATGCAAAAAAAAGCGGTGTAGGAAAACAATCAAAACCATCACTTTGACTCAAAGACATGGTTTTGCAAATTTTGGACCTAAAAATGTCTAAGGTTTTGAAATTACCTGATTGTTTGAAGTTTTATTTATGTTTGTTTGATCTGTCAAGTGATAAAAACAACAAAGAATAACATAGAGGAATCACTCCAAGAAATTTTTGGATAGATTTTATGTGTCTTCTTCAACAAGACCATGCTAATTGGCGTTACAAGTATTTGAAAAATGAAAACACACCATAGATACATAACCTAGCTAGTAATAGACTTAGTGTATTAACTTGGAAAAATCCCACTTGCAGAAGCAAATATATCCATAATGAATGGGTGACTAGAGTATATGAAGGTCATGTACCACCTTTGCACCTCTCACCTTAAAAATGATGAGGTCCTAATCAAGGAATATCAGTCACCTCAATAAGGGGACATACATGGTGAGTAACTTCATGCATGTTACTATACATTGTATCATTTCGAGCTAACAACTAAAAAGTCTTAAAGACTACTAATAAGCAAGGTTTGTAGTGGGGGGATTAGTGAATAGTGATAAAATTTGTGGATGCATGAGTTGAGGGAGGTCTCCCCTCTTATCTTCACCTATACACATCTCAATAGACTAAGGGTCATGAGGCTTGGCTTGAATGATCAACGTTGACCACACCTTGGGGTATAAATCTTGTTCTCCCCCCTTTATATACCCCACCCAAAAACATGGTTGAGGTCACCCTTGAGGTATTAATCCCTAAGCATGCCTCTTACTTGAATAAAATGGTAAGGACATTATTTTTGATTCCCAAGATCCTTCTTAAGAGTTGTGAGGGGAGAGCATACATAGATAGTCACACCTTAGGTGTACAAACAAAGATCGCAAGTTAGTTCTTTTGATTTCTAAGATGGCACGAGGCACAAGGAAAGAGCATACACAACCACTAACCTATCACACACAACATAGAATTCATTTTAGTGCACCAAAAGTAAAGATGAGATTTTTATTATTCAATTTTAGTACACCAAATTCAAAATGAGAGTTGTATTGTTCAATTTTAAGCCCAAAATGAAATGTGCAAGTTGTAGGTTCTTTTTAAGAGCACCAAAACAAAATGTGCAAGTTGATTATTCAATTTTAAAAAAACCATTTGAAATGTAAAAGGTGATTGTTCAATTTTACAACACCAATTGAAATGTGAAAGTTGATTGTCCAATTTTAAAAAACCAATTGAAATGTGAAATATAGACTAATAAAAAACCTACAACACAAACTGTTAGTAGTTTTTGTGTTTAACATTGTCCCATTGTATGCCACATGTTGCAAAACATTAAATCAAACAGAGAAGATCAAGAAATAGATAGTCATTAGGGTTAGGAAAATGACAGATCCTAAAAGGAAACTAAAAACCCTAATTGAACAAAAGTGTTGAATTATACCTGGTAGAAGCATCGGGCTTCTGTAAACATGTCACTGAGAAGAAAAGAAGTGCCTACCTTTGACCAAAAGTGTTGAACTACCCTACAAATAGAGAATAGAAGATTTATTAGAAAAGAAGCGTCAGACTTCTTCAAATGTGTTGATCTTTGTCATATATAAGCATCAAAATTTTGTAATAGTGTCAAACTTTGAATAAAAGTATCACTGTAACCTGCAACATAAATAGAGAAGTGTATCAATCAAATGTGTTTCCCTTTAACAAAAGCATTGGTATATTTTTGCATATGCATCAAGTTTTGAAAAACGCGTAATACTACCTCAAACATAAGCGTCAATCTTTTGCAAAAGAGCCTTTGTAACCTACATGCCAACAAAAAATTCATAATAAAGGTTAAATCTAGGGCATGGGTCCCATTAAGCATGCCAAAATGTTACAGGGGAAAATATGAGTGATGGTTAGACAACATAATTCAAGCCATTAGAGTCTAAAAACACTAAAAGCTTCCAAGATTAAGATCATTCTAACCCATACTCAATGAAATCAGTTTTCTAAAGCTTTCAAAGATTTAATCTAAAGTAAATGAAATGCAATTCAAATAATTAAACTAAGATGCAATGCGAACCTTCAATCCCATTGTGGTTGATGACAATTTGTGATTTGGATTGTTCAAATTGTGCACAATCCATGATTGCAAAAGCTTGATTGATGTGAATTCACAAAAGGGGTTCTCAAATGCTCAAGATTGCTCAATAATTCAAGAGAATGCCTATGCTTATGAAAATTGTGAATGATTTTCATGAATGAATGAGTTGTTTTATAGATTTTAGGATTTTTGATCAATGGTGGAGATTGAATTTGAGGATCAATGGATGAGAGGAAATCAAGGAGATCAAGGAAGATCAAGGGATGAGAATTCATGAGAGCCCAAAATGTCCCTATTTTCATGGAAAATTGGTTGAAGATATTTTGAATTGGAAGGAAGAAGATATTTGAATTTGAATTGGGAATATTCTCTTTTTGAAAAAGGAATATTCTTTGTGCAAGTTGGAGAAAAATTAGGGAATTAAATAATTAAAAAAAAATTAATTGTGGGGATGAGAGAGAATTAGTATCTTTAATTAAACAACTGGAAATTATTTAATCAAGTGGGATTGAAGAATTTAATTAAATAATTGGAATTATTTAATCATGGTGGAAAGAGGGGAAATTGGATTTAATTAAATAATCAAAATTATTTAATCAAGGAGAATCAGTAAGAAATGATGAAAAATGATGAATTAACCAAATAATATTAATTATTCAATTAATAGAGGAAAATGATGAATTTAATCAAATAACTGGAAATTATTTAATTAAAATGAAGAAATAGATGATAATGAGGAAAATGATGTTAATAAGTGAAATCAAGATGTGTGATACACTTAGGATAATTTTAGGTGTCTATAGAGGTAAACGTTAACAATGATGAAAATAGTGTTAAGACTAGAAAATAGATCCATCGTTGTCTTAGGAATTCTTCCCTTGTGATATATGGATACCACCTTATCATAACTCAACCTCCTTGTGCTTTTATTGGAGCTCAATCATCCCATCCTGCTTATGTTGTACCACCCTAACATACATAAACACTTTTCCAATGGAAACACCATGCCTCCTCAACTCATGATGATGCCCTCTACTTGATGTTAATCCTTCATCTAGCATCAAACTTCCCAAAGTGATTATCCCCAATTGGTCTTCAAGTGTAGTGGAGTGACAACTTGGTGAATGTGTCCATTCCCCTTCAATGCCCATGTTGGCCTCTCCCAAATCATTTTATATGAAAAAAGGTCTCTTTTTCATGACTACAAACTAACCCATCAACAAGCTCATTGTTCTTGGAGTATAAAAGAATTCTAATGTTTCTTGGTCCACCTCTATGTAGTCAGTGTGAATCATCATGGATCTTTCTTCCCTCATGTCAACCATTGTCAAAAAGGAAAAAGAAGTGAAAATCATGTAGCCCATTTTGGGCAACTTTCTAACATGTTTTAGATATTCATCAAGTATCCCATAAAACTCATGCTTGTTCATGCTCAAGCTTAACCATTGTTTTATCGATGTGTAAGGGATGGAAAATCTACAGCTGATAATGAGAGTAGCACCATCAAAGACATAGTCTCTCAAATCCCACACTAGTGCATGCGAATGTCCTTGATCTTGAAGAGAGGGATCCCTATGTCCCAAGTTATAGGGTATAACCTCCATCTTTTGACCAATATCATTAGGGGTTTCATGATCAACTTTCAATTCCTCTGCATGAGGGTCAATCAAATTCAAATCATTCTTCCCAATAGCGTAACTAATATCTTGAAAATCATCATCACATGGTCCAATCATTCCCATACATTGTAAATCATCATTATGGTACAATTACTTCCATACCTAAAAAATTGGGTGTGTGTTTCTCGGATATCATTTGCAATTATTGATACATCTTCAATACACAATATCGGCTCTTCATCAGGGATGACGTTGTGTTGATCTTGGACCTCGCTACATTTTTTCATTGAGTTGTCCTCTTGTTCTTCCTCTATGGCATCGTGTGATTGATTATTATTCTTTATCTACTATCACAACTCCTTTCTTAACCTTATCTTGTGATTATGGCTTTAGTATACTCTTAACTACTTTAGGTTCTACTGTCTTGGACTCTCCCTCTTTCAAGAATGATTCTTTTGGCTCTTGCTCCTTGATATCCTCCTTAGTCACATTTGAATTTTCCTCTTCTTTTCTCTTTCATCTTATGTAGTCATAATTTCCCCTTTTATCCGTATTTCTGCCTTCAATATATCTCAAATAATCATCAAAAGGAAGTACATATTTGATTTCATTAGATATCCCTTGATATTCATCAAAGATTTTGGTGGCTCCAAATGAGTACCTTTTTTGATCCTTCCATATTTTTAGCAATAGGTTTTTAATAGGGTATAAGAATTCTTCCTTGGGTAACAATTTAGCTCCACTTCATGTTTTCTCTCATAAACCCTAACTATCAAGACTCATTTTCTAATCTCCTTTTCTCCCTTTCCAAGGCTTGTTTATCCCCTTAACTCTCCCATATACACAAATCTTACCCAACATTTTAGCAAGATCTTTCTTTGATATCACTATAATATTATTTTTTATAATTTTTATTAAAAAATAGATTTGAAACATAACCAATAATTTTCACCAACTTATATACAAACAATAACAATTATGTTGAAAATGGAGGTAATTATGTAGCTTTAAAACTTGTAAAACTACTATACTATAGATCTAAATAAGTGTTCTTTGTTACAAATTCTTTGTGGATGATTATCTGTTTAGATTCATTTTACCATTTGTAGAAGTAGACAGAAGATTTTAGAAGAATAAGACCAGAAGATAGAAGTTACACAACATATACTATGGAGAACCCTTTCAGGAAAAAAATTCACCAAGAATCAATAGTGCTTTATTATTTAACCTTAGAATAAGATTACAATAATTCTTTATCAATCCTTACTTGGGATGCTCCTTTTTCCTTCAACAATTATTCTTCACAACTTGCAATAAAATTTGATTAACTCTCTTCAACTTGCTGCAATATATAGACAATAATGAGCCTTGTAAACTCCAGAGAGTTTACAATTATAAAGCACAATGCTTATCTCACAAAACCCACACCTATTCTTTGCAAGTAGAGTTCTACCATGAAGAACAATGTCAAAACAAGTCCTTCATCCATTTGGGTGTCCCAAACTGAAGTCATAACTGAACGTTGATTCCGAAGATATCTTGTAAGCTTATCCTCAAAGTTGGCGCCCAAGAATGGGCCCACTTAACTCAGCCTTATAAAATATCTTATCATACAAAAGTGTTAACTCCAAGATGCCAACTTGGGTGCTCAAGGTGGGTCCAAGTCAATCTTTGTTAACTGAAACATATCTCTCCATCAATTCATGCAAACAAGATGCATGATTGATCATCCCCACTTAACTGAATGTATCACCTATTATCTGTCATGCAACTCAAGTCGTTAGTCATGCATTCCAAGTCAACTGAAGTCAACTAGCATTCAATTGAAACTAACTACATGCAACTGAAGATAACTGAACCATAACTGAACTAAACTAAACTAAACTAATACTGAACTAAACTGAACTAAACTGAACTGAATTGAACTGAACTGATATTGAACTGAACTCCATGCATGTAAACATCAATCCCTAACTTCTAGGATCTTTACATGCATTACTGAAGTGTTATCTTTTCTTCAAACAGTTAACTTAACTCAAGGTGAGTTCCACCTTCCATGTGGGTGCCCCATGTGCTCCTATTTTGTAGGAGCTCTTCATGGGTGTCCCCACATGTTCCTATCATTTAGAATTAATTACAAATGTCAATTTACATGTTCATTTCATTTGAATTTAATCTCTTTCTAATCCTAGTGTTTGGGGGGAACACTTTTCAAGGACTTAGGAGATACATGAAATAATGTTTAGGATTGCAATTAAATAACATCCTATTCCCAACAAATTAATCATACTCAATTAACACAAAAAAAATTCTATACACACATAAACTTGCACAATTGAATCACAACTCCAACAATAATTTGTGTATTTATATTTTATCTCTACAACAATGATAGTCTTCACCAATAACATAGATAACTTGTACAAATGACTCAAAAATTCCCACTACTCTTATATTGATATAATTTTGATTTCCATAGCGAATGGGACTGTTATGATAGTCATTACAATAATTACAAATCTACAACAAATGATGTACTCGCTAAAAGACTAAATTGTATGGCAAACCTTGAAGCTCCAATGTGCTCCCTGAGTGAGTATGCCCTCAAGAACCAAAGGGTTTTCATCCTTTGATCCAAAAATCAATGGGTTTTTATCTACTGATCATAGCCTCCTATAGATTTTCATCCATAGAAGATCTCTTGAACATAAAGTTCCCAAAAGATATAATATCATAACATGGATCCTTGCAATTGAAATATTTTCCTAGTTTATATGTTATCCACCCAAAAGATCAAACTAGTTGGACTATACCCAAGTTGGCACTAAGACTCAAATTTAAATTCTACATGCTACATTATAGGTTGGCCTTAGTGGGCCTTTTGCACATTACATCACATGTTAGCCTTATAGGCCTTATAGACTTTCCCATTAGAGGTTCAAAGTGTCTCCTTCCTTCTAACTTGGTATGCATCATGCAAAAGCCCTGACCCCTAACCTCCAATAGCTCCTTGTCATGTGTCAAGAAACAACCTTGATCCTTTACCTCTAAAAATTCCTTGACATGCATTGGGAAACAACCTTGATACATAACCTTCGACATGTTCTTAACATGTGTTGGGCAACAACTCCAATCCCTAATATCTATTAACTCTTGGACATGAGTTAAGTCACAATCTTAATCTCCAACATAACCCTATCCTTGGAATGTGTTGGGTTGTAACCTTGATCCTTGACCTCCAATAGGTTCTTGGTATGTGTCAAGAAACAATTTTAATCCTTGATCTTTGACAACTCTCAAGCATGAATGGAATCATAGTCCCAAGCTCTGATCTCCAACATCTCCCTAGAATGATTCAAGTGGTAGTCTTGACCCTTGATCTTTGATGTCCCCTATCCTTGGCATGTGTCAAGCAACAACCTTGATCCCTAACTTTAAATAGGTTCTTGGCATGACTCTCACAACTTTGATCCTTAATCTTTAACAACTCTTAGGTATGAGTTAAAGCCACAATCCCAATTTCCAACATCTCCTTGGCATGAGTCAAGTGATAGTCCCAACCCCCAATCTTAGATGACTCCTTAAGTAAGAAGTATTTCATCTTATTTTTGGAAAGGAGACATGACACTTGTCATATAAACTTAACTAGCATGCAAAACTACAAGGCTTCTCTTAGTGGGTCACTTTTTATATTAATTATCTTGTTAAACACTATCCCTCTCTATTTTCATTTCCATCATGATAAATTATTAGTCTTAATATTCACCATCATTTCCATAATTAAAGTCACCTTTATTTGAATTTAGTTCTATATATTATCTTATGTTTGATCATTAAATGGGTAAATTATCTTTAAAAATATTAAAGACAAAAAGGCCAAATCTCAAAAAGTAGAAGAATGTAGGAGTGGATACAGAGGAGTGAGGTGGTGGCCATAGTTGTAAAGCTTAGAAACTCCCAAACAAGACATCCAATTATCTCTTACTACCAATCTAATAAACAAAAATGAACTTATATTCCTATTTATTAAATATAATAAAAAAATTATTAAAAGAAATCTTAAATTTTGTCATGCTTGTACCTGTATAGGAGCGAATTTGTACCCCTTAAGCAAATTCCCCTTTCACATACCCTCACCTTAGAAAATCAAATTCGCAGGTGAAATTCCACATCACCCACTTGCCTTCCATCCACTTGGAGTTTGTCCTATGTGTTGGTGAGAGAATATTTTTTGGGGATGCACGCACGACGCACTGTCGTCCTTGACGAATTCCTGCATCTGAAGTTGGCAGAAGCGTTACACTCCTCATTGGAGATGAATTGTAACATCCCTCTTTGACCAAATAACCTAAAAATTCCTTATTCCTTCTCATCCCACCTTCAAAAACATCTACTACTAATTCACTTCATCTTCTACACACTCATTTGATCTCTCTTAGCAATTCAAGCACATTCTTAACATTCTAGCACTCCATTTGAGCATTGTAGCAACATTGGTACTCCATCAACTCCACATTGCAATTGTGAGGCAGCCATAGAATTTGTGGGCTTGGAGTCTTGCGAGACCTTCATTCATCACCACTGTAGCTGTGGTGACTTTTCCAAGTTCATACCTTGCATTCTCCCTTCATTGGCTAATGAGCCTTTGGGTGGAAGTGGTAACGCTCCACTCCTCTCCTTTGTGATTTGATAGAGTAGCATAATATTGTTTTTTAGTATTCAACAATATTTATTTCTACTTCCTTTATCACACATTCTATTTTGTTGCTTTTTGGTTGTTCGTGGAGGTGGAAACACCAAAATAGGGGTCTAACTGAGGCAGGCCCCTATACAACCCCAAAAATTTTCCCCTCTTGCTTGTGTGTAGGTGAATGTGTGCATGGAGTTAGCTGGTGAATCAATGCTATTATGAGATCATCTTCGCCACCTTAGCTTTCATTAAATTCTTTTATTATCTCCATCTTTATTTTTCATATCTTATCATTCTATTATGTTCATTAAAACCAACTAGCTAGACTGTTAGTAGGTTTTTGGTCTTTTCTTACTGTACTTAAAATTTTCTGATTGTACAAATGTCAATACACTAGAGAGATGCCAACACATTGCGGTGTCATCCTAGACCTGCACTATCATCCTCAGACAAAGAGTTATATGAGGTGCAATTTAGACTCCAAAAACTAGCTCGTCTAGCTCCAACCAAAGTTTTGGGTCAATAGAGTTACAAAAGTACTACGTAGTGCTCTTCATTCTCGATCCTCACCCCAAAAAATTCCTTTAGAGTGAGGTAAGTTAGGGCAGCCCTCCACTCTCGACTCTCTATGACCTAGAGCCTTGACATGGTTGGGCCCCCTCTCTTACATTTTTGGTGAACCCAACGTGAACAACGTCTTTCCATTCACCTATGTTGAGAATTTTTTCCCCATGCCTAGTGGTTGTTATAACCTTGAGTGTTGTGAAGATTTATGAGCATCACAACCCAGTCCACAACTTCTGGGTATGTTGTTAGAAGAAGCGTGTGACACTTATTGATGGAGAAGACAAAGGTCACTTCTAGTTTCGCCTCCAATTTTTCCACTGGTCTGGCTACTGAATTTACCACTGGTTTTCCTACAGGCATCACTAACGAGATGGGTTTCATAGACGAGACTACTTGCATTCCTACTCTTCCAGCATCCCCTACGACTTGGTTTGTGGACGAGGGTGAGGCTGTGCATGTCCCTACATAAAATATTTTGGTGTTGGATAATAGATTGGCAGACCTTATGAATCATCTGGAGAAAGCAGTAAACATGGCGAGAGCCGCTAGGCTTACTAGCAAAGTAAGACATTTTTTAGGAAAGGATCAGGAAAGCATAGAGTTCTTACGTGGCCTTTTCGATCTAATCAAATCTTATGTCCCTTCGTATAAGACTAGATCAGGTACTACTCAGGGGGAAGTACTCGATACCTATGAAAGACAAATAGGCATTTCAATGCCTACCACATCTATATGCATGGCTGAAATAGGCCCCTCAATTAGTGTCTCTTCTTCTTCTCAAAATCCTCCCCACTATCAAGGTGAGTAAAACACCCCTTGGGTTCAGTTTCACCCCTCCTATTGCCCCTGATGGTGGGGGATTTGGTGGAATGAGTGGCGGTGGTTCTGGTAGCAGAGGTGGTACTGGTGCAAGTGGCTTTGGTGGAGGCCATGGAGGTGGTTGCGGTAGTGGAGGTGGCTCCGGTGGAGGGCCTACTGGTGGTGGTGGCTCTAATGGAGGTCACAACGGTGGTTCTGGAGGCAGCTCCAGAGGTGGTTTTGGAGGTTTCACTAGTCCTTTGTCATCTATTGACCCTATTTTGAACGTCCTGCTTTAGAACATGGGTTGTATGCAAAACTAGTTGGCGAGTCTCTCCTAGGCCTCTACCAAACCTATCTTTCAACCCTTCTTTTGATAGCCCATTGTGTATAGACTTCTTCCCTCACAATGTGTTGATGGAAAAATTATTTCCTCGACCTCTCAAGGATACAACACTCGAGTGGTACTATTCCTTGCTCGACAATTCTATTTTCTCATTTGATCAACTTGTAAATCAATTTTTTTGACAGTTCCAAGCCAACATCGGATCAAAGATGACCTTTTTGAATCTCGTTCGATGTAAGCAAGGGGATAATGAGAAGATAATTTATTTCATAGCGCAATATCAAGTGCTCTTTTCATAGATCTCATACCCGTTGCCCGATTCTGACGTGCAAAAGGTGCTCATAGGTAACTTCAGAGACCTTGGCAGGAAAAAAATTTCCCTTATGAAATACCCTTCTTTTGTGCATTTGTATGTGGTATTATGAGAGTATCAACAAACGGTAGTTTAGTTTGAGGGATCCTCCTCACGCTTCTGTTCAGAAGGAAAATCCATTGTAACACTCTCAGGAAAAGGAAAGGCTATTGCGAATGTAGTAGCCACAACGAATGATAACGACCTCATATGCAACAGAAAGTTCACAAATTTAGCAAAATCTTATTCTTTCATCTTGCAAAAGTTGCTGAAGGATAAGATCTTAACCTTGGAGAACCCTCGACCTCTCAAGGAACCTTACCCTAATTGGTATGATGCAAATGCCTTCTGTCAGTACCATCGAGTTAATGAACATGATACCAAATGTTGTATGCACCTGCATCATGAGATACAGGATCGTATCAAGGATGGTACTATTCATCTCGATGGGAGTAAACAAAATGCGAAAAAATTGGTGGCAAAAGCAAATAGTGAGTTGTAGATATACACAAACCCGTTTCCATCTCATTCTGCTAACTTAATTATTGATCCCTCTGATTCTACCACTAAGCCCTCAGTGTATGTCAACATGGTCACAGTTACTCCTTCCTCACAGCCTGTGCCTGGCTCACCAGATGTGGCATTCATAGCACAAGACATGCCCTTGAATAACAAGCCCTCTCCCCTTTACATTCCCGCTCGTCTCAATGGGAACATTGTGATAGGGGTCTTAGTTGACCCTGCGAGCCGTGTGGATGTGATTACTGAGGAGATGTTGTGGCTGAATTTATTGTAGAGGGAGGAGTATGAAGAAACAAAGTCTACCATACATATGCATGATGGCCTTTCTCTCAAGTCATATGGCTCAATAACTTTTTCCATCCTAGTTGGACCTAGGGCCGTAGACACAACCTTTGATGTTATTCCATAATCAGATTTGTTTAGAGTGAAGTTAGGAATACCTTGGCTAGCTTCCATGAACAGAATGGCTTATGTCATTCATAAGTGTTTAAAATTCTCCCATGAAGGTGTTGTGCACATGGTACATGACACTGGATACCAACCGTTGGTGTCTTGTGGGGGCTACTCATTGGATCATTTTTGGCCCACCTCGGTCGGTCCGCTTCCCCCAAGAATGGACGTACCTTACCAAAACTATGTGAAGTATAAGACTAGGGGCAAGTGACAATCGTAATTGACTCTTCTGGTAGTGCAACAACAAGTTGCCTCATCTTCTCGAAAGGGAAAGGAGAGGCTTACCCATCCTTTGGGTGCCCCTTCCGCTCCTCTTTTTGAAGAAGAGTTTTGGATGTCTACTCTTGGATTCCACATGAGAAGTCTGATGGTGCCTGCTTGGCACAAAGATAAGATTAGGATATCAAATCTTCCTATTGTGCCTCTTGGACCTTGGCCCTACCTATATGGTAGAAGAAAGGGCTCCTGTGAGGAATCCTTTGTCTTGGCCTCCACAGCCTCTTGCCATTCTTTCTCCTAAAGCAATGAATGGGAAAAGGCTTGCAGCCGAGGCACTAGAGATGACTCCCCCCACTGTCTTAAACTCCTCCTGCTCCCGTTTAGGAGCCTGGCCCTCCACTAGAGATGGCTATGATGGACACTCCTATGGCTAAGCAGGAGCCTCTTATCCCTTCGTGCTATCATCCTCTAGCTCAAAGAGTCGTAGAAACCACCTTATGTGTGAGCACAAGGTCAACGAAAGGCTCTAGTAGATGAGTAGGCCACTTTGCAGAGAAAGGAAGAGGAATTGATCGCCCCTATTTCAGGGCCTCTCAATATGTCTTCCTCTCTCCTCCTCTCTACTTCCATTCAATCAAATTCGGTTTTGTTGCTAGCCACCCCAATGAGTGTAAGTGCGCCTGACCCTAAAAAGGTGTAGGTGTTTATCGCTCCTTCGATTGAGCCACCTCTTTTGATGTCCCTCCTGGACATCCCACCATTTTCTAAACCCATGGACATGTCGAATAATTCAGTGGTGTTTGCCATGGTTTTCTCGTTCTCTTCTATGCCTCTTGTCTCATCTATGGGGAGTTCACATCCTCCGACGAAGCAAAAAGTGGAGGTTGGCCCTTCTATAAATAGAGGTCGTAAGAGGAGCCCACCTTCTTCAAAGGGTGGTCCTACACTAGCTTGTTCTGTTCTAGTGACAGAGAAAGTTTTGACTTCCCTTGAGTTTTTCATTGCTCTCGAGTCACTTGGTGAGCCAAGCAGTGAATCTTGGGCATCGTCTACCCCATCCATTCAGGTCACACATGGCACTCCTAAAAAGTGCATGTTCAACTCTTTGGATGAGGTCTCGACCTTGTTAGCGATCTTTGAAAAGTTGCTGACCATCACTCCACAAGGGGCTAGTGGAGAAGACCTTGTGAGGCCTTCTTCCTTAGTCCTTGTTGTGGGAGGGTCAGAAGCACCTCCGCTTAATATTCCACCATCATAGCCTCGTCCACCTTCCCCTTATAATGATCTAGATTGGGAAGTGGATGACCCCTTGGTTGATGAGTGTTAGGGGTAGGCATCTTTTTTATCTTTAGAATAGGTGTGTGTGTGTGTGTTGTGATGTCTTCCCTTGTGCTTATGTTATGTGTTTCTAGATGGCCCTTCGCACCCTTGTAGGTGCTCAGATACAGGAGTGATTATGTTTCATAAAACTTCCTCTATTTGTTCCATCATTCTTCCTCTATTATGTGTATTGATTTTTGAAAAATTAGGGATGATGCAAAATGTTGGGGGCATTTAGGCCTCCCTTCCATGTTAACCCAATTTTTTTATTTTTACTTTGTCTTTTCATGCATTCTTCAGATGGTTTGATATAGTAGGGGGCTAATGATAGTTCATTTATATACTATTAATATACTTATATATATTCATGAGCAGCTCTAACCCTGAAATATCAGATCACCCATGTGCCCTTTGTTTGTGATGTCTTTGTCTCTTTTTACTTTCCATTTATCTTTCTCTCTTGTTTTCTTGAGTTGTCCCTCGTATGTGTGACAACTTCACTTTCACAATATTTTAATTTTTAGAAAACACATTCGTTACTAACGAATCTTTTCTCGAAAATCCTTGCAAGCTTTTTTCAAAGATTACATTCTTGACTTGGACCCCTAGAGGAACGTGTTTCCTTCATCATGGGTTCGTAAGGAAAGAAACTTGAGAACTTTCCTCTTAGGTGTGAGAAGTCTTTTCTTATGGGAGAAGCCTTGGCCTTCCCCTCATGAGGGGACATTTTCTTCCTTTTGAATTCCTTGATAAAGTGAACATCTTTCAAAAGGATTCCTTGATGATGAATTGATTTGAGAAAAAACGTCTCTTCTACCACTTTCAAACAACACATCCCTTGAGTGGATCCCTCTTCTTTTGAAGGGTTCCTGAGGGACCCCTTTAAAATCCTTTCAATTTGTTGACTGTCTGTGTGACTTTTTTCCTGCTTGCCTATATGGCTGCTTTTGTTTCTTTGGCATACTTTATCTATGAATTAACATGTTGCTTTGCAGGTGTGCCTGTGAAGCCGCTTTCCAGTTTGACTCTGCAGAGTCCCCTTACATTGGGCTTCCTTCATGAGAGAGAAATTGGGGGAATGCCTTCTTGTAGGTCTATGGGCCTATAAGGTGCTTACATCATGCAAGATTTTTCCATATTTGGTCTGAGGGCCTTTGGTGTACTTTGTGCAACTTTGTAGTTTTGCAGGGCTATGGAGTCCTTTTGTTTGAAACTCCTTAAGAGAGAGTATTTGTGGAGTCTTTTGCCTACCTTGCACTTTTGAGTTCGCTAGATCACAGTCTGCTTCCTTGACGGTTTAGGTATACATTTCTAACCCTACTAACTCTTCGATCTACTTTACCGAACACTCATTGATATTTGTGCAAGATAGAGTGGGGGTAAAATGTATAGGAGCGAATTTGCACCCGTTAAGAAAATTCCCCTTTCACATACCCTCACCTTAGAAAATCAAATCCGAAGGAAAAATTCCACATTACCCATCTATCTTCCATCCACTTGGTGTTTGTCCTATGCATTGGTGAGAGAATATTTGTTGGGGACGTACACACGACGCGTAGACGTCAGTGCGGTGCACTGCCATCCTTGATGGATTCTTGTGTTTGAAGTTGGAAGAAGCATTACACTCCTCATTGGGGATGAATTGTAACGTCCCTCTTCAACCAACCAACCCAAAAATACCTTATTCCTTCTCATCCCACCTTCAAAAACATCTACTACTCATTCACTTCATATTCTACACACTCATTCGATCTCTCTTAGTAGTTCAAGCACATTCTCAACATTCTAGCACTCCATTTGAGTATTGTAGCAACATTGGTACTTCATCAACTCCATATTGCAAGTATGAGGTAGCCATAGAAGTTGTGGGCTTGGAGTACTGTGATACCTCCCTTCATCATCGTTGCGGCTGTGGTGACTTTTCCAAGTCCATACCTTGCATTCTCCCTTCATTGGCTAGTAAGCCTTTGGGTGGAGGTGGTAACACTTCACTCCTCTCCTTTGTGATTTGATAGAGTAGCATAATATTGTTTTCTAGTGTTCAACAATATTTCTTTCTACTTCCTTTATCACACATTCTATTATGTTGCTTTCTGGCTATTCGTGGAGGTGGGAACACCAAAATGGGGGTTTGACTGAGGCAGGGCCCTATATAGCCCCAACAATTTTCCCCTCTTGCTTGTGTGTAGGTGAAGGTGTGCATGGAGCTAGTTGGCGAATCAACGCTTTTATGAGATCATCTTCATCACCCTAGCTTTCATTTACTTGCTTTATCATCTCCATCTTATTTTTTCATATCTTATCATTATGTTATATTCATTAAAACCAACCAGTTAGATTGTCAATAGGTTTTTGGACTTTTCTTACTATACTTTACATTTTTTGACTGTACGAATGCTAGGGCATCGCACTGTCATCCTAGACTCGTGCTGCCATCCTTGGACAGAGAGTTGTTTGAGGTACAGTTCGGACTCCAAAAACTAGCACGTCTAGCTCCAACTAGAGTTTTGGGTCAATAGAGTGACAAAATTACTATGCAGTGCTCTTCTTTCTCGATCCTCACCCCAAAACATCCCTTTAGAGTGAGGTAAGTTAGGGCAGCCCTCTGTTCTTGGCTCTCCGTGACCTGGATCCTTGACGTGGTTGGTCCCCCTCTCTTATAGTACCATGGTAACTTTATATCTACACGAATATGATAAGCTTAAATTTCATATAGAAATAACTTGTGGCTATTAGATAGAAAATATGCATGTGTTCACTTAATTTCTTTTTAAATAATATTTTAGCAATGAGATGGAGAGGAAAATATTTGAGTATAAACAGGAGGCCATTTATATGCAATGTATTGCTAATTTCAAGTAAGCGGAATAAATGGTAACACTATTTTAAGGTAATTTTATAGGGTTAAATTTTAGTTTTTAATAATATTTAAATATAGAAATGGGGCATTTAATAAGGGGTTTTTTTGGTAGTGATAAATGTCATTCTAATGACGAAGTTGACACATGCATAGTAATTATGTCATTTTATGGATATTTTGGCAACCACTTCAAGTATGATAAGGAGGAATTCCTGAAACTTTATTTTGTTTGTTGCATCTTTGAGGAATTGAACATAGGTAATGGTATCTTCTATTGGTGTGCATGGACCAGTGAGCAATATGGTTGGTGGATCTAGGCGTAATTTTGTTGGTATAAATGGTGATATTATGTATCTATCTAGCTTTTAGCCTACCTAAGAGAGTCCTATTCACACTTGTTAAGTCTCCACTTAGGGACTTTTACCTTTTTATGTAATAACCCATTCTAATTATTACTTAATTATATTATTGAAAATGACATTATGAATATTTAATTTGAAAAAGACATAACTAAGTAGCTATTTTCAACCATAGCAACACATGTCTACTTAAAATGTCAAATATATATATATATATATATTCAATTTTAATGTCAATTAAAATATCCAAGTTGACTTGGCTCATAGGGCCACAAAGCCAATACAATATATAATTTTACATCAAGGTTACATCATAGACTATGATATTCATGAAAATGTCCAAGTTTCCTCTAGATGCTCACCTCCTCTGGTGGATGAGAACATGGTTGAAGCACTTTACCGCCCAACCACGAAGCTTATGATTCCCCATAATTCTTCCAACTTGAAGAATACCCGACCCTACATGAAAAGTTTAGTAAGAGAACAATTTGAAAGGTGGAATTTGGTGCGTGCCCATACATCAATATATATCTCTATCTATGATTAGAAAAATGCAAGATCTATGCTAGGAATGGCAGAGAGTGTTATCACAAAGTCCATACATACGTAATGGGCTAATTGCTTGGACAAGCATAAAAATTAAGTTGCAACAACAAACAATAGGTTTTAGATAAAGCAAAAACCTATACTCTTTAAACTTCATTTTGGCACCCATCCCAAAAGGTAACTTTCAATAACACAATTATTTCTTAGCAACTATCTACCCTCTAGCAGCATCTACCCTAAGGTGCTCTAGTCTACTTAGGTGTTACTGTTCTATTCAAACAAGACAAAATTCTTAACACTCATATCTACGAAAAAGTAATTCAGTCTACTTATTTTCTCAACTTAAATAAAATTAGAAAATGATTCAAATGGAACTAATCAATACATTATCCATTCATTTCATACACATGACACATGATTACATTAAACTTAAATCAATATTCATCTAAGAATGCATTTAATAAGTAGCAAAAGAAGGTATGTCACAAGTATGTGTATGTACATAAATGAAGGTCTATGTGCATACACATATATGTGCCAACTTAAGTTATTAATTTGTGCATACATTATGAAATAAAACCATTATATCAGATTTCTTCCTTTCAAAATAATGTTACAGATTGACATATTGTTTATCGGTAATACAAGAAGTAAATTTTCCTTTCAATAAATGAAAACATATTTGTTTGAACAATTATTACATACTGATATGTTGTTTGTATCAAACAAAGCTATATGTAGCAAAACAATGTTGTTTGTAGCACAACACTTGTTTGTAGCATAACAAATGTTGTTTATAACAAAACAAATGTTGTTTATAACAAAATGATACTATTTGTAACAAAACAAATACTGTTTATAATAAAATGATGTTGTTTGTAACAAAACAAATGTTGTTTATAGCAAACGATGTTGTTTGTAGCAAAACAATGTTGTTTATAACAAAAGGAATACCGTTCATATCAACAAGTTGTTTGCAGAAGTTTATAGTTATTATGCCAATATGTTTTGTTAACAGTTTCAGGTTTTCTAGTGTTTGATATATTCGAGTCTCATCTAGGGACCCTCAGTTATTCAATTACAATCATGGTGAAAGATTTGAAATGACATAACTATCGTTCTCATGTTACCATTCAAACTCTATCATTTTGAGAACATTAGTTTATAACTATACATATAAGGAAAAGAGCTAATGATACTAATATCATTTCATGCAAGGTAATAGAATTCAAATGACATATTGGTCATTTATCAACAATAATATTTTACACATAAACTAGGATCAATCTTAACATGGCTCGGGTTTGAAGAACCCTCATTCATTGATATAAATTTTTTTATGCCACTATTGTTCTATGGAACGAACAACAGTCAATTGATTGTCGCTTAGTATTTAACAGTATCGAGGTCGAAGCCATGCATGTTGACCCTCAACTTGGTTGTGTTCATCCAAGGGACGATCTGGATATCATTCGCATAGAATGATAATTTACATACTTAACATGCAAGCATATAGGTAGAATGATACATTGTTTTGCCATCATCCTTTGTAGAAGAGGCTACATGAAACAATAATATCATAGTCACATGGTAAAAACACAATAGCCAAGAAATAATAATATCATTTGATAATAATGGAACGACACAAGCTCCGCCATCGCTCACTGTGAAGAGGCAACAAGGTTATAGTGGTGTTTCCCATCAATCCAAGATCGAAGGCATTGGTTCTTGCACCCATACAGTGTGGCTAACCGAAGGGATTCTATCATACAGTGTATGGTATAACATAAGATTTCAATGGAGGAATTAATTGCCAATCCTCAGAGGGGGTGGTAACAATTTAAGAATTGTTTCATTCATATTCATAGGCTATCGGTTTCACCAATGAGCCGTGTGAAGGTTAAGTATTATACATGCAAGAGATAAATTAATAGAGGCAATAACATAAAACTCATAGGATATTTAAAATATTTGGCTTTCATGGCATTAGAGAAACATGCATAGAGAATGTACAAGCAAGAATGGCTGACATGGCCTTCAACAAAAAAATTAATAAATTTCAATCGGAAGAATTGCATATCGAGATCATTGAATATGATTACTCTAATTCAATAGAATCATTGAAAATAATAAAACATACATTTCTTATGAATTAACTAAACTAGAAATGCAAGCATTTTCAAAGTAATTCCATCAAATACCTCTATTTTTGGTTGATCTTCTCTTGGCTTTTCCTCAGGAAATCATCAGACCAGCTGTTCTCCTCCATTTTTTGCTCGATGCTATGTTACCAAAATGGTAACTTGCCTGATTTTTCCCATGCTCTCCATTAAAGGGCCATTTCAAGTCATAATTTCCATTAATTTTTAGCAGCCCCTTACAAAAATTTGGATATTTTGCCTTAAATTTGAATGCAGACCACAACCTCATGAGATCTTTCTCACGATTTTATTTGAATTCTATCAATATGATAGTGATAATTTTGATTCCAAATTCGATTTTTAAGGAATATATATGTATATATATTTACACACATTTGTTCATTCTTTTAAATATATATATATATGTGTGTGTGTGTGTGTGTGTATGTGTCTATACATATATATATGTATGTATGTATTTGTATATATTATGTACATATTGTAAGAGAGGGGGACCAACCACATTCAAGGCCCCAGGTCACTAAGAGCCAATAGTGGAAGGCTGCCCTAACTTACCTCAGTTTAAAGGGGTGCTTTGAAATGAAGGACGAGAATGATGATGACTATAAGGCCCTTCAATCACTTTTTAGACCCAAAACTCAGAATGGGGCTAAGTGAACTAGTTTTTGGGTTCAACACTGTGTCTCAGGTAGCTCTATACTCAAGGATGAAAGCACAGTTTTGGGATGACAGTGCAATGGGCTGGTGTCTTTAAGGTGCACTGGTGTCCGTACGACCAAAGGATTGAAAAGACAATGTGAACTGCCAGAAAATAGGCTGATGGCCTAGCTAATGGTTTCCAAGGGAGAAAAACAAGAAATATACAAACAAATATGATAAAGAAAGTATATTAAAGCTAGGGTGACAAAAATGATCTCACAAAAGAGCTTGTTCACTAGCTAGTCCAAATGCACGTTCGCCTACACACAAGAAGGAGGAAAATTGTTGAGGGGGTTGTATAGGGGCTTGCCTCAGTCAAACCCCCATTTTGGTGTTTCCACTTCCATGGAAAACCAAGATATTGATAATGGAGAAAAGTATGATAAAGGAAGAATGAAAGTAAAGAACACATTAACACTACAAAACAGTAATGTGCTACTGAACCAAATCATAGAGGAGAGTGAGTGAAAATGCTTACCACCTCCACCAAGAGATCACTAGCTAATGGAGGAGAAAATGAGTGGACTCAAGCCCCTGCTGCAGTGATTTTGTTCCACACTTGCTCTATAGAGTTGATGGAGTGTTGTTGCTATTGCTATGGAGTGCAAAAGTGTTGCTTGAGAGTGATGGATGCTAAGAGAATGCTTGAAAAAGTGTGTAGAGAGTTGAATTGAATTCTTAGAGAGTGCCAAAAGAAGATGAAATGCAAGAAGGAAGAGTGAATTTGAAGGGAGAATGAGAAAAATAACCATATTTGGGTTGGTTGGTCGAAGAGGGGTGTTACAAATCGACCCCAATGGGAAGTGTAATGCCTCTGCAGGCTTTAGACGTAGGAATCCTTTAGGGACATAAGTGTGCTGCATGAACATTTGCGCATCGTGCGGGTGTCCTCGATAGTAATTCTTCTGCTGACGCATAAAATAAATGCCAAGTGGAATGAAGGCGGTGGGCTGATGTGGATTTTTGCCTTCAAATTTGGTTTTCTAAGGTGAGGAAGTGTAAAAGCAAAATTTGCTTAGGGGGTGGAAATTCGCTCCTATACATTTTTCCCCCACTTTAGTGAGCATGAACATTGATGAGTGCTTCTGTAAAGTAGATTAGAGAGTAGTAGAGTTAGAAATGTATACTTAAACCATTGAGGAAGCAGACTACAATTTGGCAAGCTTGAGAGTGCAGGACAAGTAAAGGACTTCATAGCCCTACAAAACTATGAAGCTGAAGAATGAAAACACCTTACAGGTCCGCAGACCTACAAGGAGGTGACCCCCAAGATCTCTCACATGAAGGAAGCCTCAAGAAGTAAGCACCTCACAGGCCCATAGACCTACAAGGAAGGTGTCCTCCAAGATCTCTCACATGAAGGATACCCAAAAAAGCATCTTATAGACCCATAGACCTGCAAGGAAGCATCCCCCAAGATCTCTCACATGGAGGAAGCCAGAAAAGTGCCCTACAAACCTGTAGACCTATAGGGAAGGTCCTTCAAGATCTCTTGCATAAAGGAAACCCAGGAAAGCACCCAAAAAACTCGCAAACTTGCAGGGAGGTATCCCCCAAGATCTCTCGCATGGAGGAAACCCAAAGAAAGTGCCCTACAGACCCGTAGACCTGTAGGGGATCCACCCCCAAGATCTCTTACATGGACAAGGCTCAGAAGAAGTGTCCTACAGGCCCATAGACCTACAAGAAGGTATCCCCCAAGATCTCTCACATGGAGGAAACCTGAGGAAAGGGGACTCCACAAAGTTAGAAAGCGGCTTCACAAGCGCACCCATAAAGCGACATGTTTACCAACAGATAGAACATGTTAGGAAGCAACCACACAGTCAAGTAAGAGGACAATATCATGGACTGCCAACAAGTTGGAAGAATTTCAAAGGGATCCCTTGGGAACTCGGCGTGAAGAAGGGGGTTCACTCAAGGGACGTGCTGTTCAAAATTACGGAGGAGATTTTTCTTTCTCTAATCAATTCATCATCAAGGAATCCTTTTGAAAGATGTTCACTTCATCATGGAATTCGAAAGGAAGTAGATTCCCCCACGTGAGGGGAAGGTCAAAGCTACTCCCACCTTGGAGGAAGGTTCTCAAGTTCTTTCTTTATGAACTCGTGATGAAGGAAACACATTCTGTTAGGGTTTCAAGTTGAGAATGTGATTCTTGAAAAGAAGTTTGTGAAGATTCTCAAGAAAAGATTCGTTGGCAACGAATGCATTTTCTAAAAATTAAAATGTTATAGAAGTGGTGTTGTCACACATGAGAGGGACAACTCAAGCAAAGAAGAGAGAAAGATAAAGGAAAAACAAAAGAGAAAAGAAGACATCATGAAAAAAGGGCACAGGGGTAGTTTGATATTTTGGGGTCAGAACTGCTCATAAATATATATATGTATAGTAATAGTATATAAAATGAACTATCATCAACCCCTTACTATATCAGACCATGTGAAGATTGCATGAGAAGACAAAGTAAAAATAAATAAATGGGTCAACATGGAAGGGAAGCCTAAACTCCCCCAACTCTTTGCATCATCCCCAATTTATCAAAAATCAAGTCACAAACATGGAAGAATGATGAAACAGATAGAAGAAGGTTTACGACACAAAATCCACACCTGTATCCAAGCATCAACAAGGGTGACAAGGGTCATCTAGGAAAACATAGCACGATCATGGGGAAACACATCACAACACACACATACACACATTTAATATAAAGATAAAGAAGGGGCCTCCTTCTAACACTGATCAACCAAGAGGTCATCTGATTCCCACTCTAGATCATCATAGCGGGAAGGAGGATAAGCCTATAGTGGTGGAATTCTAAGAGGAACATCCGACCCTCCCACAACAAGAGCTAAGGAAGAGGGCCCCACAAGGTCCTCTCCACCAAGCTATTGTGGAGCTAAGGTCAAAATTTTTGTGAAGATCGCCGACAAGACCAAAACCTCATCTAGAGAGTTAAACATGCAATTTATAGGAGTGCTATGTTTTACCTCAATGGACAGAGAATGCTACACCCGAGATTCACCGCTAGGCTTTCCAAGTGATTCGAGAGTGGTGACAAACTTAGGAGAAGTCAGGACTAGTTCCGTCACTAGGACAAAACAAGTCAGCGCAGGACCACCTTTTGGAGAAGGTGGATTCCTCTTACATCCTCTATTGTTGGAAGGAGCACTCTCTACCTTTTACTTCATCGAGGGATGAAAACTCCCCACAGATGAGGCAAGAGGTGTGGAGGAAGAGGAGGAAGAGAAAACCGCAGTAGATACAACCAAAGTGTTAGTTATATCTATGGGTTTTGGGAAAGGTGGGACATCCAGAAGGGACATCAAAAAAGGCATCTCCATCGAAGGAGCGATGAACACTTGCAAATTTTTTAGGTTAGGTGCATTTGTACTCAAAGTGGAAGTCGAAAGCAATACAAAGCTAGATTGAACTGAAGCAGAGGGAAGGAGAGAGGAGGAAATGACATGAGGCCTTGATACAGGGGTGGTCGTCTCCTCTTCCTTCCTCTGTAAGGCGGCCTACTCAACTATGAGAGCCTTTTTCTGACACTTGCGTTGATGCGCAAGGCAATTTTTGCGACTCTTTGAACCGAAGGTCAGAGGTTGCAAAGGAACAAAAGGCTCCTGCTTAGCCATGGGAGTGTCCACTACAATTGTTTTTGGTGGAAGAAAAAACTCCTGAATGGGAGCAAGAAGAATAGGTTGAGAAGTAGCTATGGGAGTCAGCTTAAGTGCCTTGATAGCGGGCCTCTTCTCGTTAACTACTTTGGGAGCAGAAGTAGTTGGAGGCCGCAGAGGCCGAGACATAGAGGATTCCCCATAGGGACCTTTTCCTCTACCATACAAATAGTACCAAGGTCCATGCGGTTTAGTAGGGAGGTATGATATCTTGATCTTGGGTCTATGCCAAGGAGGGATCATTGAACTTAATGGGTAAAAGCTAGGATTGTTCATCCAATACTCCTCCCAAGAGAGGGGAGTGAACAAGTCAACCTAAGAGGAGGCAAGCTTCTCATTTCCTTTTCAGGAAGAGGAGGCAGTTGGCTATTGTGCTACAGGAAGAGCCAATTTTGGCCGTCCCTTGTCCCTGATCTTATACTTCACATAGTTCTTGTAAAGTAGGTCTGTTCTTGGAGGAAGCAGACCAACCAGGGTGGGCCAAAAATGGTCTAATGAATATCCTCTACAAGATACCAAAGGCTAGTATCTAGTGTCATGCACTACATCCACAAAACCTTCATGGGAGAACTTTAGACATCTATGAATAACAGAGGTGATTCCATTCATGGAAGCTAGCCAAGGTATGCCTAGCTTCATCCTGAACAAATATGACTCTGGAATGACATCGAAAACCATGTCAACAACCCTAGGTCCAACTAGGATGGATAAAGTTATCGAGCCATATGGCTTCAGACAAAGACCATCGTGTATATGGATGGTGGATTTTATTTCTTCGCACTCTTTTCTATGTAGTGAGTTAATCCACAATGTCTCTTTTGTGATGACATTCACTCGACTCGCAGGGTCTACTAAGACTCTTGTCACAATGTTACCATTGAGGCGAGTGGGAGTATAAAAGGGAGAGGGCTTGTTATTTAAGGGTAATTCCCGCGAAGTGAATGTAACATCCAGGGATCTAGGCATGTGTTGTGCTATAGAAGTAACCATGACCATGTTAACATAGGCCTCGGGTTTGAGTGATAAAATTGGTGGGATCGACAATCATGTTAATAGAATGCGACAAAAAAAGGTCCATGTATATTTGTAGTTCACTATTTGCTTTCGCCACTAATTTATTCATGTTTTGTTTGCTTCCATCAAGATGAGTAGTACCATCCTTGATGCGGTCCTGTATCTCGTGATGTAGGTGCATACAATGTTTGGTATCATGTCTATTGACTCGATGGTACTAACAATAGGTACTTGCATCATACTCTGTGAGTGAAATATTGGATCAATTTAAATAAAAATCAAACACATTAATAAGACATTAAATCAGAAAAGCTGAAAAGGAAAACAAAATATGCAAACCATAACAGTAGCTTCTCGAAATCATCTTATCTTCCTCTAACTTCAGCGTTTTGTTGGTTTCCAGATAGCTCTCAGATCAGCAGATCAAGCTCAACAAAAGGACAGCTAAATAACGAGATTAAAACATGCATAATATGCTGAAATGAAAAAGCTATGCTAAGATGAGAATATTGCTGTGATATTGGAACTGATATGAATGCAATGCTGATTGCGTGTGAACATTCGTGTGTATGTGTGTGTAAGTGAGTATATGAAGTGTAACCAAGGCTTGGATTTGAGTCAAAATTTATAGAGTTTTCGAATGGATTTGATTGGTTGAATCAATTGATGGTCCAGATTAAGCTTGTTTGATCGGACGGCGAGAGATCTTCGAAAGTGGAAGAGAAGGATGGAAGGTTTCCCCTTTTCTTTCAATTTTGTCATTGAGTTTCGAAGGGAAACTTCCATTTCGAAGGATGAGATGCGAATTTGGAAGGGCAAGTTAGCACGAGTTATAAATTAAATAAATTAAATTTATTTAATTTGGAAGTGGAGATGAAAATTGCAACCTACATAATTAAATAACTCATATTTAATTATGTTTAAAAATGAAATTAGGGTGAGGAAATATTAAATAAAATATTTAATATTTAAATTCGATTATGGGATGGAGAATATTCCATTATTCAAATATTCAAAAAAAAAAAATTTAAACTTTAGAACCAAATGATAATTAAATATAAATAAATTATAAAAATTTATTTAATTTAATCAAGCGGAGGGTAGAAATGTTAATAATTAAATAAAATTATTTATTTAATTTAAGGTAGAAGAATTTAGAAGATGAACGATATAAATAAATAATTTAAATTTATTTATATGTAGATGACATTAGAGGATTAATTAAATAAATCATATTTAATTAATTAACAAGCTTAATCATGACCATTTTTAGACGTATACATTTTGCCCCTCTTTGAAGTGATGTGTAAAACACATTGCTTCAAAGAAAAATAAGATTTTGCCCCTAATGTGCTTTTGATATTTCCATTGATGATGCCCCCTCGAGAGGTAAATTACGAATGAGAGAGAGAGTGATTTAACTCGCGACAGCTGATGAGAAAAGAAATGTCCCATTTTGAAAATAAAGTCAATTGTACCCTTGTTTGACCTTTAAAAGGTAAAAAGGTTGAAAAAGACAAGTCATTTGCACTTTTGACTTTGGTGAAAACTGTAGCTGTGAGAGTGACATCACGACATGGAGTTTCTGTATCATCACCACCAATTCGAGAGATCGTGCAGATATCAGAGGCCAGCTGCGTATGGACCACCGGTGAGTCGTTCTATCCTCTTATGCTTTCGAATTTTTCCGTTTGGATCAAAATTTTCATGTTTTTTCGCGGATTTAGATTTTAAAATTACGTTTGCGTGCATATAGAAAAGTTTAGGCGCTTTCAAAAAAAATAGGCGCGCTTAGGGTAGAAACAAATGCGCGTAGAGCAGAAGTTTGAGATTGCTAGGATAAAACCAGTTTAGCGCATATCGTAAAAACTAGCGCGCATATAGGATAGGTTTGAAAATTTTAGGGGTAAAGCGCTTTTAGGCTAAATAGGCGTGCATAAAGCAAAGACGCGCATCCAACAAAAACAATGGCACATAGGATTAGTGAAGTGGCGCATACAAGAAAACGCGCATTGGGGGTCTGTTTAAGCGCATAGGGTGAAAACAACAGCGCATATGGGAAAACGTGCATCCCGTAAAAAGAACGGCGCATATGGTAAAATAGGCATAATGAATGTTTTGATGAAAATAATGATTTGTATTGCTTCCTTAGTCAATAGATAGGTAAATTGTTGTATCATCATGCTGATATGGATAGAAATGATAGAAAAATAGAATGATTGATTGATAACTTTGCTTCCTAGGATAGAAAAACAAAGAGTAAATTGAACTGATAACTTTGCTTCCTAGAGTAGAAAACAAAGAGTAAATGATTGATATGACTGCTGATAAATGTGTTTTCTGCGATAGAAAACAGATAGTAATTGATTGTAGGACAGATTTGATATGATATCCAGCTAGATAGAGTTGATTTAATTTGATTGATAGGACGGATTGTGTGATATGAGTCGTTGATTTGATGCATTGATATGAGTCATTGATATGGGTCTGAAATAGTTCACATGATATGGATCACTTATAGATACGAGTTTGATTGATGTTGTTTAAATGATTGATATGATTGGTATGATTGATATGAATCTGATGAAATATCCTTGTGATGAAAATAGGAGGTTTTCAAAAACCTCCAGATTAGAGAGCAACATTCAGCAGGATGGGATAGGATCCCTGAGTTGACACCTGCTGACATAGCATTGATTGATACCTATGGTCTGAGATCCTTGTTGGTGATGCCGCCAATTAGGGTCAACAGAGGATTGTTGACAGCGCTTGCAGAGCGATGGCACTCAGAGCACAACACCTTTCACATGCCGACCGGTGAGGTGACAGTGACTCTTGAGGACGTGTACAGGATATTAGGTATCCCTGTGTTTGGAGCCCTTGTGTATTACGATCACAAGGAGCTGGGGGGCACAAATGCGTTGAGGAGAGTATACGAAGACACACATATCACTGGGTACTGGGTACCATGGGCAGACTTTCGGGGATATCCAGCCTTGTCGGTAGTTTTGGGTGCTTTCATTGGAGGTCTCCTTTGTCTGGATCGCTGGGCAAAGGGATTATCAGTGGGTTGGGGCAGGATTTTGGAGTAGATGCTGCTACAGCCGAAGAGATACGCATGGGGGAGCTGTATGTTAGCTCATCTTTATCATGATTTGCACTAGGTGGTGTACAGAGGTTCCTCCAGTTTGTCATGTGGGGTTACAGTGTTACAGATCTGGGCTTGGGAGCATTTTGCTGTGACGAGACCGGCGTGCCCCAGGGTTAGGCCACCAGGTAGTCCTTATATATATATATGTATGCAATGTTATTTACCTAGCCCAAGCTAGGCAAGGTAGATTACTGGAGGCATCTGCTAGATGACATGGACACAGTCGTATGGCGACCATATATGGATTGTGAGCCATGGGCTACGGATGATATAGAGATGTCGTATGTTTGTATTCCATGGTTCCTAATAGGGAGGACTCCCTTCATTTTGGAGAGATTTTTGGCATTGCGGGTGCAGAGGCAGTTTGGATTTACTCAGGGGATGCCGCAGGGGGTTGCACATTATGCCCAGAGCAGAGATGAGGCCAGATGGGGGCCGTGTATTTTGTATCAGGCCGCATATACAGAGTTCATTGCATTAGCTTATGAGGATTGGGATGACAAGCGAGATATTATTGATGCTGGGATGTCAGATGAGTACTCTACATATTTCCACATGCATCCCTTTTCTTGGTTCACCAGTCTGGATGAGCCAGCACCAATTTTGGTAGCACCACAGCCAGGGGCAGTGGGATAGGAGGATGTGGCTAGTGGTGTGCAGGGAGCGATTGGAGGAGAGGAGGTGGAGAGCGGAGATGAGGGGAGCTTAAATGATGATGATGATGGTGGAGATGACGGTGGAGAGGGGGGACATGTGCTGAGGAGGTCGGGGCTGGATATCTTGAGGGGTGTTCAGATTATGCGACCGCCAAGGACAGGGATAGGACGACAGACAGTGATCTAGATGGCATCCTCCTCACAGCAGGGACAGATTGCTACACTTTAGGCCCAGGTGCAGACATTACAGGGGCAGCAGGGTCAGCTACAAAGTCAGTTGGCGCAGGCACAGGGGTTCATTGTGCAGCTACAGACACAGCTAGCATAGGCACAGGCACCTGTCCCAGACCCATAGTTAGCCCAGGTGATCACAGAGAGGGATGCATTCAGACGGAGGGCCATAGAGGCTGAGGGTGTTGCACAGAGATTGATGGGAACTATAGAGAGTGCATCACTGCGGGAGGCCATTGCTGAGGGCATGGAGATGGCATGAGAGGCTGAGTACTACAGGGTCAGGTATGAGGAGCTGTGTCCTCCAGAGCACAAAGAGCCATACCCACGGTCTCATAGTAGGACGAGGAGCAGATCACAGACACATACCTAGAGTAGGGGAGTGACGGGGCCTCGACAGGACCTAGATGCAGGCACCAGTGGCATACCACCTCCTTCTAGATCAACACCATCAAGAGCATCTACCAACTAGACTTTATGATGTATATTATTTTTGGAGCATGTATATGCCATTTCTGATGTATTGGACATTTTAGTTTCATTGAACATTTGGACATTTGTATCATTTTTTGATGAGCGATGATATGCAGTGGCGATGATTATTTTGATATGGATCTGATGTGGATTTATGATGTAATGATGTGATATGCATTTATTTCTGTGTTTATGCATTTGAGTGTTTTTGATGACTACCATGATATGCAGAATTATTTGATTATGATGTTTTATTATGATGATGATGATTTGATGATGTGTACTAATGATGTCATGCAGATGAATGATTTATGAGGTGTATATGGAATGTTTATTTTTTTGTGGATTTTTCAATGCAGATAAAAGATGAAAAATGAATGTTGTGTTCATGATATGCATTATGATATGATGTTATGTGAAATGACATGAGTAGATAAAATGTTATGACATGAGATGATAGGAATAATGATATTGAGGTGAATGAATAGTGATGTATGATAAAATGATATGTGATGAAATAGAATGGTTTGTAATGAGAACGAATGAATAAATGAAATGATAAATGAGATGAAATGATAATGAAATGATATGAAATGACAAAATGATAAATGAAATGGTATGGAATGGAATGTTAAATGATATGAAATGAAATGTTAAATGGATAGATGATAAAGAGATGAAATTGTTAAATTTAAATGAATAGATGATAATGAAATGAGATTGTTAAATGATATGATATATAATGTTAAATGGATAGATGATAATGAAATGAAATTGTTAAATGATATGATATGAAATGTTAAATGAATAGATGATAATGAAATGAAATTGTTAAATGATATGATATATAATGTTAAATGGATAGATGATAATGAAATAAAATTGTTAAATGATATGATATGAAATGTTAAATGAATAGATGATAATGAAATGAAATTGTTAAATGATATGATATATAATGTTAAATGGATAGATGATAATGAAATGAAATTGTTAAATGATATGATATGAAATGTTAAATGAATAGATGATAATGAGATGAAATTGTTAAATGATAATAATAATAATAAAATGAGATGATATGAATGAAATGAATGATAATGATAGTGAAGTGATATGTTTTGATAACAATAATGGAATGAATGACAATGATGTAATGAATAATGAGTGAAATGAGGTGATAATGAGATGGTAATGACATGAATGAAATGATAAAATATGAGATGAATGATGATGCAATAAATGGTAATGATAATGAAATAATGAAAAGATGACAATATAATAATAATGAATGGAGGGAATGAATGATAAATGAATGAAATGAAATGACTATAATATAATGATAATGAATGAAATGATTATAAAATGGTAATGAAGCATATATGAAACTAATATGAGTGATAATGATAAATGCGGTGATTCAAATGATAATGATAATGAACAATGAAATGAATGAAATAACTATAATGGTAATGTGATGTTAAGATGATAATAATGAAATGATGGAATGATAATATTAAATGATAATGCTATCAAGCGGAATTGTTAAATGATAATGATAATGAAGTAATAATGAATGGCTAATGAGATGAAATGGAAATGATAAAACAATATGGAATGAAAATGATATGGATATGAATGGAATGAGGACAAATATGAAATGATAAAGAAAAATGAAATGCAAATGGAATGTTGATGAAATGGAAAATGCAACTAATATGAAATGATGAAATGATAATGGATGCAATAATGAAATGATAATGAAAATGAAACTAATATGAAATGATAATGAAAATGCAATGATGATGAAGTGATATGAAAATGCAATGATGAAATGATGTGAAACTGATATGAAATGATAAGGATATGAAGCTAATATGAAATGATAATAAATGATAATGATAATGCCATGATAAGATGATAATGCAATGAACATGCAATGATGAGATGATAATGCTACAAATGTTTGCATTGTCCTCCACAAATAGTCCAAAGAAATATGACAGCCATTGACCTTTCAAAAACTCTTGGTGCAAATCCAATATGCAGTTATGTATAATGACTTAAAATGAAATGCAACTAAATAAAACTGACCATTTTGTTGAGCCTTTTAGTGAGCCTGCTTAAATCATCATAGAGCGTTTGAAAATGTTGGAAGTATGTACAAGCATTAGAGGGGAAATTAGCACCAATGATGACCTGAGTATAACTTTCATGATTTTTGATATAGCAAGTGAACACAAGCATCTAGGTATAATTGAACCGAGATGACCTAAGCGTTTCTTGCATGAACAAACAAAGACTAACCACTATCTAATGCAAGTTTGGAACTGTCATCAATGATAAACTTCAGAAAATCATGTCTCGCAACATATTTGCAACAGATAAATGATTAACCTCAATACAACAGACAAAGAAAAATCATCCTCTTTCCTTGCCACTCTAGTTCAGTACATCATCGAGTGTGCTCTAGAGAAATGATATCGAAAAATAAACAACCATTTTTCAAAAATGAAATACTGTGATTCCAAACATTAGTCAGATTAGAGATCATCCAGATATGAGTCTTGATAAGGTGCGCAACTGAAAGCTACTATGATATGGATCAATGATTGGATGTTTGATTTGGTTGTTTTGTTTGCGTGATTGGTTTCGATGTCATTGTCCTACTGTTTTGGTAAAATCTGAAAGTTGATTGCCCCCAGTATGCACGTGTTTGCCCTTGGTATCAATATAACTTGCTGAAAATGAATATGTACAATAATCAAGCCATGATAAGATGTTATCGCTCGAGGTAAATGATGACAACATGGTGCTGGTGTGACCCTAAGATGATGGAAAAGATGCATGAAAATGAAGGCTGAAAAATTAAGTGCAGAACATGAACTAATAGATGGAGAGCTACAAATAGTGTCTGTTTGCCAGATTTTCACTATTTATTTTTATTACATTTTTCTTGTCAATAGACTGCCTGTTTGCCAGGTTTTCACCCTATGACTTCTTTTTTTTTTTTTTCTCATCGAGATGCTGTTTGCCGGTTTTCACCAGGGTAACCATTTTTTCAGGACTTTTTCTGATTTTTGGATTTCTTCAGAATTTTTCTAATTTTTTTTTTCGGACTTTTTCTAATTTTTTGGATTTCTTCAGGACTTTTTCTGATTTTTTTTTTTTGGATTTCTTTAGGACTTTTTCTGATGATGATAACCGCCTTAGACATAATACTTTTTCAGGTGCATGCTTTTGATAGGTTCATTGAATAGGTCCCCTTCTGGCGTTGATAACTTGTAAGCTCCTGAACCATAGACTGCGATAACCACATAAGGACCTAGCCAATTTGGTTCGAACTTTCCTTTCTTCTCTTTATCTTGTTGATTGTGTGGATTCTCTTTTAGAACAAGATCACCCACCTTAAAGGTACGTGGCTTTACTTTGTGGTTATAGTTGCGAGACATCATTTGTTGATATGCTTTTAGATGATCAGCTGCTCTTTATCTCTTCTCATCTAGGAGTTCCAGTTCTTGGAGTTGGGAAACTCTGTATTCAGCATCTATTGTAAGGCCTTTCAATGATACTCTGAGTGAGGGAATCTCCACTTCTAAGGGTAATATGGCCTTTGCTCCATAGACAAGAGCGAATGGTGTTGCTCCTGTTGGCGTGCAGATACTGGTTCTATAAGCCCATAAGGCGGGATTGAGTTGAACATGCCAATCCTTCCCTGAAGCATTCACAGTCTTTTTCAATATTTTCAATATTGTTTTATTTGAGGCCTCTGCTTGGCCATTCCCTTGTGGATAGTAAGGTGTTGAGTATCTATGCTGTATGTGAAATCTCTCACAAAGTTCATCAACATCCTGATTTTTGAACGAACGTCCATTATCTGTAATAATGGAGTTGGGAATGCCATACCGACAAATAATATAGTTGAGTATAAATGATGATATTTGTTTTCCGGTAACTTTAGTAAGAGGGACTGCCTCAATCCACTTGGTAAAATATTCTGTTGCTGTGATGATGAACTTATGCCCATTTGATGAAGAAGGATGAATCTTGCCCACTAGATCTAACCCCCATTGAGAAAATGGTTAGGTTGGTGTAAATGGTTGAAGTTCTTGTGCAGGAGCATGAATGAGATTCCCATGAATCTGACATTTTGAACATGTTTTCACAAAAGTGAATGATTCCCTCTCCATTGTAGGCCAGTAGTGACCCATTCTAATCAATTTCTTGGCTAAGGTCAGTCCACTCAAATGAGTACCACAGATGCCACCATGAACTTCTTATAAAGCTTTATCAGATTCCTCGCGTTCAAGACATCAGAGTAAAGTACCATCAAGACCATGGCGATAAAGGGTATCAGCGATAAGAGTGTAGCGAGCGGATTGGCAGATAAAATTGCGTTTTTGGTTACGGGATAAATCAGGTGGTAAGATGTCATCTTTGAGATAGGCATAAATTTTTCCATACTAAGGCGAATCGGATCCTACCAAATGACAAATGATTTGGATTTCAGGTGTATCATATGCAGGTGTAAATGATTGTTCCACTAGAAATTCATAATGATTCTGAGTTTTTGGGAGTTGTAACAATGATGCGATCGTAGCCATGGCGTTAGTTGCTTTGTTACCAAGCCTTGGAATTTGTGTAAATTTTATGTCCACAAAATATTTCTTGAAATCATCAACCATCTTTTTATATGGTAATAGTTTCTCATCTTTGGTTTGATAGTCATCATTGATCTGATAGATGACTAGCTGTGAGTCACCATACACCTGCAATTCTGTTATTCTCCATTCCAGTGCTATTTTGAGTCCAGTGATCAATGCTTCATATTCGGCTATGTTGTTGGTGCATGGAAACATCAGCCTATATGATCGAGGAATGGTGTGTCCTTGAGGGGTGACAAAAAGTATGCCTGCCCCCGATCCATGTTGAGTGAAAGAACCATCAAAATATAGAGACCATGTTTGTTTTGATTCTGCAGTGAAGACATCAGCATCTGAAAATTCAATGTGCAGGGGATGATCTGCTTGTAATGGTGCTTCAGCTAATTGATTGGTGATAACTTGTCCTTTGATTGCCTTTCGATCCACATAATGTATATCAAACTCACTCAGAATCATTACCCACTTTGCTAACCTTCCTGTCAATGAAGCTTTGCTTAACAAATACTTGAGTGGATCAATCTTTGAAACCAGATTGATTGTATGGGTTAGCATGTAATGCCGAAACTTCTGTGAAGCAAAAACTATTTCCAGGCAAGCCTTTTCAATAGAAGTGTAGTTGAGCTCATGACTTGTTAGTGTTCTACTGATGTAGTAGATTGCACGTTCCTTTCCTGTAGAGTCTTCTTGTGCTAACAGTGCCCCCAGAGATGTCTCTATTGCGGCAATGTATAAGATGAGTGGTTTGTCCAGATTTGGTGGTATGAGAACTGGTGGAGTCATCAGATACTGTTTGATTTTTTGAAATGCTAATTCACATTTGTCATCCCATTTGAAAGGAACATTCTTGTGCAATAGATGTGTGAAAGGTAAACTTTTATTGGCCAATTGTGCGATGAACCTCCGTATAGATTGAAGTCATCCTTTTAGTGATCTCAACTGACTAATGTTCTTTGGTGGAGGCATTTCCATAATTGCTTGTACTTTTGCAGGATCTACTTCAATTCCTTTTTCTGAAACAATGTACCCCAAGAGTTTCCTAGATTTGACCCCAAAAACATATTTTTTAGGGTTGAGGCGAACTTTGAACTTCTCTAGTATTGCAAATATTTTGGATAATATTTCAAGATGTCCTTCTCTGGTGTATGATTTTGCCAATATGTCATCCACATAATCTTCCATGAAGACATGCATCATGTCATGAAAGATTGTAGTCATGGCTCTTTGGTAGGTAGCCCCAACATTCTTTAGACCAAAAGGCATGACGTTCCAACAATAAGTTCCCCATGGACATGTGAAAGCTGTTTTCTCCTGGTCTTCAGGTGCAATCTTGATTTGGTTATATCCAGAAAAACCATCCATTAATGAATACATGGCATGGCCAGCTGTCAGATCAACTATAGTGTCGATGTTTGGCAATGGGAAGTCATCCTTAGGACATGCTTTATTGAGATCTCTGAAATCCGTGCATATTCTCACAATTTTATTTGGTTTGGATACAAGCACAATGTTGGAGATCCATTCTACATAGTCGATTGGTCTGATGAAGCCCACATCAAGAAGTTTTCTCAGTTCTTCCTTAACTAATAATGCAACATGTGGGTGCATATTTCTGAGTTTTTGTTTCACCGGCTTGGCCCCTGGTTTGATAAACAAGTGATGCATGATAAGATCAGGATCAAGACCAGGCATGTCAGCATAAGACCATGCAAAATTGACCTGATTTGCTTTCAGGAATTCCATGAACTTTGGTATTTCTTTCTCTGTCATTGATGCAACTAACTGTAAAATTCTTGGTTTGTCTGAAGTCTCAAGATTGACAACATTTGTAGGCTCAATCAGAATAGGCGATCTCTCATGGTAGTGCTCCGGGAGAGTGTCAAGATTCCCATCGTCTGGTGCCTCAAAGAGGTTTTCACCATCGGATACGCTCTTTATTTTATCTTTTGTTTGATCTAATACTGCCAGATTCTGGTTTTCACCATTAGATCTTTCTTTTTGATTTTACTTTTGCAGCTGGGAAACTTGACACTCTCCTGATCAAAAACTCTATGTCAAAAATCACTGGTGGAACAATCATTTGTATCCTCTGCGGAAAGGAAGTTTACGATAGCTTCATCACTTGGAAACATGGGTATGTCAATAGGTTCGGTTGAATCCCAATCAATGAGATCAGGATGAACTAAAGGGAGAGTATCGTCAGGTTGTGTGAAATTGGCTATGGTTAAGGTCATAACAGAGTGGTCCGTAGGATCCAAGGTATGAGGTGGGTCAATGATGATATTGTCCTCATGATAGTCTTGTTCGTTTAGATCTGATTCAGTATGAATAGAATCATAGTCGACTTGTGGTTCAGATTCTTGTGGTTGGGACCCTGAACCTTGTCCTTCAATTAGAGTTGGGGCATATTGGTGTATTACATCAACTTCTTTGTCCCTCCAGAACTCATTATTGTAAATGGTGTCCCATTCATATTCAGCAGAGTCTGTGTCAGAATTGTTGTCTAGGAAGTTCTGAACTGTTGTTAAACATGCTTCTTGTGAATCTGAGCCTTCTTGCAATGTGAAGAAAGTGTCATGTTTGGATGTGCTTTCTTTGGAGTGAGTATCATAACCCAATCCAGTTTTCTCTTTTGCAGCGAGTCCACGAAGGTGAATGGGTTCAACTACTCCTTCCTTCCTTTTTTCGATAGGCCCTTCATCATAACCCATCTTCTGCATGATTGAATACCCTTTTCCATATTAGTCTGTGGGTAATTTGACATTAGAGACTGCTTCATCTTCATCTTTATAGAGCCAATTTAGAATTTCCGTATCCTCAGGATTTTCCATGGGGAATTTTTCTTTGATGAATTGCCCATTAAATTTTGTGATTGGCTCTATTGGTGTTTGCTTTGATGTTGATGCTGCTGATATTTGATGTTCCCTGATAGACGGTTGTCCATGTGATCGAGGTGATGTAGGTAAATTGGCAAGGCAAAGAGAGTATTCTCCAACGCCATGATCCTTGAATTTCAGCTTTTTGTCAAAACTATTGGTCAATTGACTAATTTGTGTGTCAATTTTTAGAGATGTATTAGCATGAGCTTCTCGATTATTAGGGACCAAAGTATCTTGACTGGCTTTTATGTTGGCACAAGTTTGAATGTTGGAATTATTAGCAGGTATCGTGATTTCCTGTCCATCATAAGGAAACTTGAGACATTAATGATAAGTTGATGGGATAGCTTGCATTTCATGGATCCAAGGACGAGCCAACAAGATGTTATATGCAAGATCACGGTCCAGTACTTGACAAAAAGTATTCTTTATAACAGGGCCCACTCTGATTGGCAGCATGATTAGACCCTTGGATGCTCTTTCTTCATCATCATAAGCCTTTATGGTAATCTTTCTTCTGAAATCAATGGAGTCCTCAGAAAATCCTAAGGCTTTGACCAACTTCAAGGTAAAGATGTTCAAACCAGCACCTCCATCTATTATAACTCATCTGATACGAAACTTGTGGATCATGACTTCTAAGTACAATGATGAATTATGGGGATGAGTTATGGAAACATCATCTTTATCAGAGAATGAGAGACAAGTGGGTGAGGACAAATGCCCTACCATGGCTTGAAATTGATTCACATCCAATTCAGTGGATACATTAGTTTCAACGAGGGCTTTGTCTAGAATGTCTTTATGGGCTGGGGAAATCTTTAATAGTTCCAGAATGGAAATTTGAGCGGGGGTTTTTCAAAGCTGATTAACCAAATCATATTTATGTTGAGGTGGAGGTTCAGTGGACTTTGAAGAGGCGCCCTTTAAGACAACTTTGGCTTGCGCTCTTGTTGCGTTGACTTCTCTATATTCCACCTTCTTGTTGACTTTAATGACATTTACCCGCTCGTCGTTTGCGTAGAGATGGTTGATTATATGATCATCATTGATATGATTCACATTTTTTTCAGAAGATTCACCCTTTTGATAATTAGGCAATGGATTGCGGAATGCTTGGTGATCTGCGTTGGTTTGTTGATTTCCTTCTACTGTAATGATTTCATTGTCAATTAAGTCGTGAATTGCATTTTTCAAGGCTTGGAAATTGTTTGTGCGATGACCTTTACACCAATGATAATCACAATAGTATGCCTCATTCCATGATGGAGGCTTTACACTAGGTTCATAATTTCGTTGAGGTGGCAAAGTAATGACATTTTTGGCCATCAACTCTTTGAGTGCGGATTCTAAGGATTGTCCCAATGAAGTAAAAGTTCTTCTATTTGAGAAGAATGAAAATTTTTGTGGATTTGAATTCGAGGTGTTACCTAAGGAATTTTGATTGTTATTGTTTCCTTGATAACCTAGGTTGTTTGAAGTCCCTTGATGGGGAGTAGAGTGTTGATTTGTATTGTTCCTCTGAGGAGGATTATTTCCATGATTTGTAATCGAGTTGACATTGTTGTTGTGACTGTTTGGAGTACTGAGGACAAATGGTTTGGTCGAGGCATGATTCACGTCAACAACACCATCGTTCACCATATTTTTGTTGTGAGTCCAGAATTTGGACTTGTCCTAATTATTGTGATGGCTGGATGAGCTAGGATTTTATTTGTCATGTTTTATTATGCCTCTTTTGACCAAAGCATTTTCAATGGTTAAGGCATCTTCAATCATTTTCTCAAAAGAAGAAGGACAATGTAAGTTCAAGTGATAGCTCATTTCTGAATTTAAACTGTTGATGAAAGTAACCATCTTTTCCTTTTTAGGAACAGGACGTGGATATCTGGCAAACATTCTTCTCCATCTCTGAAGAAATGTAATGAAAGGTTCACCAGGTTTCTGTGCAACTTTACAAAGATCTATCATGGTGATCTGGTGTTGTATGTTGTAAGTATATTGTGATATGAATAGGTTGATCGATTCTTCAAATGTTCTGACGGGAGGTGTGATCTTAGATAACCATTCCATAGAGTGTACTCCAAGACTCCTAGGAAACAGTTGCATCAAGTAAGTATCTTCATGAGCAAATTCTAATGTCAGGTTTCTAAAGTCTCTAACATGATCGATTGGATCCGTTTTCCCATTATAGCGATCAAATTTTGGCATTTCACAATGCTTGGGAAAAGGAATCGTGTTTAAACTTCTGTCGAAAGGATAAGGACAAATGTCCTCAAGAGTGTATTTCTTTGTGGTTGTTCCCCCTTGTAATTCTCTAACTTGTCCTTGAAGTGCCTTGATTTGTTGGGTCAAGGCACTAAGATCAGAAAGGGGTGTCTCTTCAGGTTTGTTTTTCAAGTTTTCAGTGTCAAAGTCGTGAGGAAATTTAGCCCCTTGTTTGGCTAGATAGCGAAAATATTTTTCTTTATCTCGCTGCAAGATATTTTCAATGGCTTTATGGAATTTTGGATCTTGCTCAGCTTCTCTAAGACATTCCTCATCTTGTTCCTCATCACTATCTATTGGTGCTTTATTCATGTCTTTGTATTGGTGGAACAAATTTTCTTCTCTATTGTCCATGTTTTTGTTAAAAAGTGGATTTTGATTTATGCTGAAAAGGGGATTACTACTTTCTCCTTCCTCTTGAGTGTTTTGAATATTACTTTCTTTTTGGATTGTATCCTTCAGTTTATTGTGTTGAGATCTTGTGGAGATAGGCATATGTTTTTGAAAATTTCCTCTAAACTTAGATCACGGTTTTGACAAGTGCGATGGTGATGATATCTTGATCCGATAAGATATGGAATCTTATGATATGATCAAGGATGCTCCTAACTTATTAATCGTGGCTTCCAATTGATGAAGGATTTCAGAATTCTGTTGGGGAAGTTGAACCAAAAATTAGAAAGCTGTTTTGAAAGGTGCACTCTAAAAGATTTTGATCTTTGTTTTTAAAGAAATTCTCTCAAGATCTTTGAAGAATATGGCTGGGGTATGAAGGATATTCTATGGAAGGTTGGGGTATGTTGTCAAACTCAAGAGGTTGGTTATGATTATGCTGTTGTGATAGAGCTAATCTCTGATAATGAGCTCGAGAATCTAAGGGATCTACAACATATTCATCAGTGAATCCTCTAACAAAATCCTGATATCTGTGAAGAAATCCTCGATAGTGAAGCAAGACTTGTCAACTTTTGTACAAGAATTTTCTCTTTTGCAGTGTTTTCTTGTATCCTAACAGTTTCTTGGGTTTTCTGATTCTTTTAGACAATGATTTCTTGGGAAACTTTGTTGACTTCCAATCTCTAAGCATGGGAATGTTATTGGGAATGTTGTTGAACCAATGGTATGAAAAATTCTTAAGTGGCTTTCAGTTGTTGTTCTTCATGTTCCTTTTGGATGATCTCTTTATCTGAATTTAATGTAATGGAAGACACAACAAAATTTTTTGAAAACAGTTATTCTTAAAGCCCTATACTAACATGAAGTGTTTGATCAAGGAAATGTTTTTCATCAAATGTTTTCACAGGTTTTGCACAATGAAAGACAATTTAGATAGACTCACTCTTAAATGCTCATGTAGGTCATTCTAGTAATCAACAACCCACATCTTAAAACTACGTCGACTCACATAGCTGTGTCACCCCCAAAGGGGCACCCGTGTTTTTGTCTTTTCTAGGCGCGTACTCAGAGTTACGAAAGTGGATACCAGATCCCCTGAGCAAACGGTCCTTGGCAGTTATATGGTGAGTATCTTGGGGGCAGATTCTTCCCTCCCCTTGCACTGTGATTATTAGAATGTTCAGAAACTGACTTGGCTAGCCACTACACTAGGTTTGTAGTAAGGATTTCCGTTTGGTGCGACAATAATAAACTCCCTCAGGAGACCTCCCAACCTTTAGAACAAAGGCTTTGGGGATGGTTATCTTGCACACTACCGGCAAAAGAGGGTTTCCCCAAATTTGCTTTAAATTTTATAGTGGGGCGGAATAGCCTCGCTTTGGCTTGAACCCACTTGAGTCGTTCCCGTAGGGTGAGTACTTTTTCCCACTACGGCAGGCTCTCTACAAGATGTAATTAAAGCAGTAAAATTCATGAAATGAAAAGGCAAGTCTGGTACTCTGATCACCCAGTTAAGGGAAGAGCATAGACCTATTGCCACAGTCAAAGCAAACAAATGTTCTTTTTAAGTTCCAAATCACAATGATCTAGTCTAAGTGAAGATATTGCTTCACTAAAAAAATAGATTGTTCAATTTTAATTGCATAAATCATTGTTTGGTGACTATCCTAGATTGCTTCATTTTATCCATATGTGGCTACCCTAGGATTGCTTCATTTTAGAATTTAGAAAAAGAAAAAGAATTCTGTCTGCGGAAGGCATCAAACTCAAAATTCTGTGATTTTGTTATAGTCTATATGCGCCCGAATAGAAGCTCTATGCACCAGAAAATATATGCGCCGTAACATAAGCTAAATGCGTTGGAACATATACTATATGCGCCTAAATAGAAGCTATATGCACCTAAACAAATACTATATGCACGCAAATAGATGCAATATGTGCCTAAACAGAAACTAGATGCGCTGCAAGAAGATTTAAATGTTTTAAAATAGTTACTGTGTATGCGAAAAGGAAGACTATATGTGTGCAAACATTTACTCTATGCGCCTAAACAGTCACAGGATGTGTGTTAATAGTCACGGGATGCACGTTAACAGTCACGGGATGCGCGTTAACAGTCATGGGATGCGCTCTGAAATCCTGCAAAATAAAAAGTTAAAAATCCCCGTATGCGCGTCAAAAAATTTTGAATGCGCCTAAACGCCAAATTTTTCCTGAAAAGCCAATTCTAGAACGCGGAAACTGTCAAAACAAACTTACAGAAAATGTTAAATTCGTGGGTTCAATCCCCACAGTGGGCGCCATTTTATGTGTGAGTGAAATATTGGATCAATTTAAATAAAAATCAAACACATATTAATAAGACATTAAATCAGAAAAGCTGAAAAGGAAAACAAAATATGCAAACCGTAACAGCAGCTTCTCGAAACCGTCTTATCTTCCTCTAACTTCAGCATTTTGTTGGTTTCCAGATAGCTCTCATATTAGCAAATCAAGCTCAACAAAAGGACAGCTAAAGAACGAGATTAAAACATGCATAATATGCTGAAATGCAAAAGCTATGCTAAGATGAGAAGATTGCTGTGATATTGGAACTGATATGAATGCAATGTTGATTGCGTGTGAATGTTCGTGTGTATGCGTGCGTAAGTGAGTATATGAAGTGTAACCAAGGCTTGGATTTGAACCAAAATTTATAGAGTTTTCGAATGGATTTGATTGGCTGAATCAATTAACGGTCCGGATTAAGCTTGTTTGATCGGACGGCGGGAGATCTTCGAAAGTGGAAGAGAAGGATGGAAGGTTTCCCCTTTTCTTTCAATTTTGTCATTGAGTTTCGAAGGGAAACTTCCATTTCGAAGGATGAGATGCGAATTTGGAAGGGCGAGTTAGCATGAGTTATAAATAAAATAAAATAAATTTATTTAATTTGGAAGTGGAGATGAAAATTGCAACCTACATAATTAAATAACTCATATTTAATTATGTTTAAAAATGAAATTAGGGTGAGGAAATATTAAATAAAATATTTAATATTTAAATTCGATTATGGGATGGAGAATATTCCATTATTCAAATATTCAAAAAAAAAATATTTAAACTTTAGAACCAAATGATAATTAAATATAAATAAATTATAAAATTTTATTTAATTTAATCAAGCGGAGGGTAGAAATATTAATGATTAAATAAAATTATTTATTTAATTTAAGGTAGAAGAATTTAGAAGATGAACGATATAAATAAATAATTTAAATTTATTTATATGTAGATGACATTAGAGGAATTAATTAAATAAATCATATTTAATTAATTAACAAGCTTAATCATGACCATTTTTAGACGTATACACATACCAACTAGGGTAAGGTTCCTTATGAGGTTTAGGGTTTGACAAGGTCATGATCTTATCCTTCACTAACTTTTGCAAGATGGAAGAATAAGATTCCGCTAACTTCGTGAACTTTTAGTTGCATTTGAGGCCGTTGTCATTTGCAATGGCTACTACATTTGCAACAACTTTACCTTTCCCAAAGATCAATATGATGGAATTTCTTTTAGAATGGGAGCGCGAGGAGGATCCCCCGAACTGAACTACCATCTTCTGATACTCTTGTAGGGCTGCACACAAATGCACGAAAGAAGGGTATTTCATAAGGGAAAAATTCTCTTGCCAAGGCCTTTGCAAGTTCCCTATGAATACCTTCTGTACATTAGAATCGGGCTGCGGATATAAAATTTGTGAGAAGAGCGCTTGATACAGCGTTATGAAGTCAATGATTTTTTCATTATCACCTTGTTTGCATCAGAGGAGATCTTAAAAGGTCATCTTTGGCTAGATGTTAGTTGAATTGTTGTAAAAATTGGTTTACAAGTTGGTCAAATGAGAAAATGGAATTATTGGGCAAGGAATAGTACCATTCGAGTGTTGTATCCTTGAGAGATCGAGGGAATAGTTTTGCCATCAACTCATCATGATGGAAGAAATATGTGCATAGGGTGTTAAAGGCAAACACATGCATTTGTGGGTCCCATTTTTTGCCATATTTCTCGAATTTAGGAATTTCCATTCCTTGAGGGAAGGGAGTGTTCAAAATTGCAACTGACAATGGGCTATGCCAGAAGAAAGGTTGGAAGATAGGCTGGGCAGAGGTTTTGGAGAGACTCGCCAATTGGCTTTGCATCTTACCCATATTCTGAGAAGAGTGTTCAAAATATGGCTATTAGAAGATATATGGCCAAAGGAACCTCCTCTAGAACCACCACCGAACCCACCACCAGAACCACCGGTGTGACCTCCACCGAAACCAATACCAGAGCCACCACTAGCAATAGGGCCTCTGCCGGAGCCACCACCACTTCCAAAGCCACTATCGCTTCCAAAGCCACCACCATGAACTCCACTAGAATTGCTTCCACTAGCACCATCCTCACTGTCGAAGCCACCACCACTACTAAATCCTCCACCTCTCATCCCGCCAAAACCTCCACCATTAGAGGTGATAGGAGGGGTGAAGGTAAAACCCAAGGGGATCTTGTTCAATTTGATAGTTTCAGATCCTTCAAAGGTAGAGGAAATACTGATCAAGGGTACGACATTAGTCATGTATACAGACGTAGGAGGCATTGACAGTCCTAGTTGTTTCTCATGATCTTTGAAAGTGGCTCCTTGTATAATGTTAGGATTGTTTGGAGGATCACTTGCATCAGTTAGACTAGAGAGACTAGCCAAGAATTCTATGCCTTTTTGGTCTTTTCCCACCATATAATTTAGTTTTCTGATAACTCAGGTGGCCCTAACCAACTTCAAGTCTCTTTCTAAGTGATGTTCCAAGTCACCCAACCCTTTGTTGAGGGAAAAGACATATTTTGAAGGAATGTGAAAAACCTCATGCTCATCTACTGACGATGGTGTGGGAGATACAGGAGGAGTGGCGACATGGTCGGTCTCATCAGAGAATCCTACCTCGCCCCTTGACAATTGCTCCTGTGCAGCGAGACCAACGACAGATCTAGCAAAAAGGCCTATAGAGAAACCAATAGCAACCTTCCTCCTTTCCATCAGAAGGTGTCGTACACTTCTCCTAACAATATACCTAGAGGTTGTGGACTGGGTTTTGATGCTCATAAACCTTCACAATACTCAGGGGCACAACGATCACAAGGTATAAGGGAAAAGCCTCAGCACAAATGGATGAGTAGACATTGGTTCACGTTGGGTTCACCAAAAATATAAGAGAGGGGAACCAATCACGTTCAAGGCCCCAGGTCACAAAGAGCCAAGAGTGGAAGGCTTCCCTAACTTACCTTAGTTTAAAGGGGTTCTTTGAAATGAAGGAGGAGAATGATGAGGACTATAAGGTCCTTCAATCACTCTATAGACCTGAAACTCAAAATGGGGCTAGGTGAGCCATTTTTTGGGTTCAACACTATGTTTCAGGTAGCTCTCTGTCTGAGGACAAAAGCATAGTTTTAGGATGACAACATGACATGCTATTGTCTCTCAAGTGCACTAGTGTCCGTACGACTAGAGGACTGAAAAGACAATGTGAATTGCTAGAAAATAGGCAGACGACCTAGCTAATGGTTTCTAAGGGAGAAAAAAAACACTATAAAATAAGAAATATAAAATCAAATATGATAAAGAAAGTATATTAAAGCTAGGGTGACAAAAATGATCTCATGAAAGAGCCTATTTGCCAGCTAGCTCCAAATGCACGTTCACCTACACACAAGAAGGAGGAATTTTTTTGGGTGGGCTGTATAGGGGCCTGCCTCTGTCAGACCTCTGTTTTGGTGTTTCCACCTCCATAGACAACCAAGATAGCGATAATGGAGAAAAGTATGATAAAGGAAGAATGAAAGTAAAGAACACAATAACACTACAAAATAGTAATGTGCTACTCAACCAAATTGCTGAGGAGTGAAAATGCTTACCACCTCCACCAAGATCTCACTGCCTAATGTAGGAGAAAATGAGAGGAATCAAGCCACTGCTGCAATGGTGTTGTTCCACACTTGCTCTACGGAGTTGATGGAGTGTTATTTCTGCTAATATGGAGTGCAAAAGTGATACTTGAGAGTGGTGGATGCTAAGAGAATGCTTGAAAAAGTGTGTAGAGAGTTGAATTGAATGCTTAGAGAGTGTCAAAAGAAGATGAAATGCATGAAGGAAGAGTGAATTTGAATGGAGAATGAGAAAAATGACCATATTTGGGTTGGTTGGTTGAAGAGGGGTGTTACAAATTGATCCCAATGGGAAGTGTAATGCCTCTATAGGCTTTAGATGCAGGAATCCATCAGGGATGTAAGCATGCTGCACAGATGTCTACAAAATGCGCAGGCGTCCTCAACAGTAATTCTTTTACCGACTGATCTGGGGGGACAATTTTTCAGTGAAAATTGAAGTGTTCCCAATACTCCAGATTTCAGCTTCATCAGAAAGAGAACGACGTCCTGATTCCAACGCAACTTGAACGGGTGAAAAGGACTCCGTTTGTGCAAGTTACGGCCAGTCAAACTTCCAGTCAAACTGGCTTCAGGGGCGTCCAGAAGGCAAAAATAATCATCTCGAAAATCGACGGAATCAGCGTCATTGCGAAGAGCTCGTCGAGACGATTCCGACGGCATTCGTTTCATCGAAATCCGACGTATGCTCGAGTTAGAAGCGGTCAAACCTCAGTCAACTTAGAGGGTATTGATGACGTCATCATGGTGACGTGGCAGTCCGTACTGTACGACACACTTGTGCGGCTTCTGACCCGACACGTGGCATGTGACTCAGGTTGTACGGACCAATCAGCAAGCGACACGTGTCCTTCCGTACAGTATGGAAGCACAGTCAGCAATCCCACCTGGCACCCAGTCAGCAGACAGCTCAGCGTACAGATATCCCAGTCAGCATGAAACGTGTACTATTTCGGTGAATAAGAACTTGACACGTGGCTGACACGTCGGTGAATGTCATCCGAGTCAGGGGTTGTCAACCAGTAGTTGCGTGACACATGGCATTGTGACAGTCGTCTGCTCATCCGCGGAATGTTTGGTTCGTTTCAACAAAAATATATGGCGATCGGACTCGACCCCGTGATCTCCGGGGAGATAGGGAGAGCCGTTAACCATTGCGCCCGGTGCGGGCTTTGAAATATAATGTGGAAAGGGTTGCTTTTGTTGAAAAATTTAGAGGATTTGTTTGTTGAAAACAAACGGCCGGCGGTTTGAACCCGCGCCGGCCGCTCTATCAAAAACTATTGCCACCGTTGAACCACGCGACGGTTCTATAATATGTATGAGCCCGGTTTTATTTGTTGTTGTTCTATTGGCCGAGCCTTAACCAAAAGGCTTTTTAGGCCAAAACAAACAAAACCATTGAAACCACCATAACCAAAAAAGATTGCAGAAGCTAAAATAGTCCTGATACGGGCTGAAGGAGAAGATATGCATTTAATGAAGAGGATAAGCCTAATTAGGCAAATTTCATGTATAAAAAGAGGGGTTGAGATGGGTTTTCCAAGTCCAGGTTGAGATAGCGGGAGAATGCTCGAGAGTCTTTGAAGACATTTCTGCATATCAGAGTACTGTCATGCTGCTGAATGCTTGAAGGAGATAGTTTTGAAGCCATTGTAATTGAATTTGGAGCTAATCGGATCGGTCCTCCATTGGAGAGGGACCCGGAGACGTAGTCCTTAGGGACGAACTCCGTTATCAATTGGTTTCGTCTCTCTATTCTTCTCTCTTTTCTTTCTCAGTTTATCTTGGCATTTATTTTATGTTATGTTCATTATTTCATTTGAGCATTTAATTTGTAATCATTTAAGTTAAGCGTTGTAATAATTGATCTCTTAATGTTACACATTCTGTAAGCAATAAGTCCTAGATCCTAAATAGATCACCGACACACAAAACATACACCAAGTGGAACAAAGGCAGCGGGCTAATGTGGATTTTTTCCTTCAGATTTGGTTTTCTAAGGTGAGGAAGTGTAAAAGGGGAATTTGCGTAAGGGGTGCAAATTCGCTCCTATACACATATATCAATATTTAAATAAGAATGAACTCCTATTTTATTTTGAACAATAATGTTTTGAATGAAGTGGTTTCCTTATCCTTTTAAATAAGTCTTTTTGAAATACACACATTCATTTATGTGTTAAGTCATGCTATCATTTTCTTTTAATTTCTCAAAACACAAGATCAAGATAGACAATTAAATAAGAATTCACTTATATTTCATTCCACAAATCTACCTTTCCAACCATTGGTTCATTTAAAATCAGTTTAATATAATCTCCTATATGAATTTCAAATGTAGTCATCATGCCATTTTGTGGTGTGTGCACCTAGATTCCATAAAGCTTACCGTTTGATCCAGCTAAACGATCCTACTTCAACCGTGTTCTCATCCTTCAACTTGTCATCCTGCAATTGCACACACTTGCACTTACATAGTTCATCAATAATGTTCAATCATGATAAAGTATAAGATAGTTCAAAAGATCACATAGTCTATGATAGTCAACTTCTTTCAAAATTTTCAAAAATATCAAAATTTTCATTAAACATATTGGATTTCCTCAATAATTCAATTTATCATATTATAATTTAAATGCAATAAAATTTGGGTTATGACATCCTTCCCCTCTTGGAAGATACATTGTCCTGATGTATATTTAATCAAAATTTAAGCATATATGTCTATTTCAACATCATATCATACTGTTCCAAGCCAAAACATTATAATATTCAATCCAAAAAATTTCAAACAAAATCATCAAAAGTCTCTTTCTAAGAAAACAAATGTGGGAAGGAGAATTCTATTTCTTCCTCATCCTCCCAAGTAACATTGTCTTTTGAATACTAGTCCCATTGGACCTTAAACTAAGGAATATCTCTACTCCACAACTTAACATTGTGTCTATCCAAGATTCTAATGGGCTCCACTAGCACCACTCCCGGTTCCTGTACCTGCAAGGATTGTCAATCAAGCACATGAGCTACATCAGGATGATAGGGCTTAAGCGAAGAAACATGAAACACATTATGAAGTCGAGCCAGAGCAGGTAATAGAGAAATTCTATAAGAAACTAGGTTGATCACTTCCAAGAATTCAAATAGATCCACATATCTCGGGGCCAACTTGGAAGACTTTCCAAAGGTAATGGAACTTTTATGAGGCCCAACTCTTAAGAAGACTTTATCCCCTGCCACAAAATATCTAAGAGTTCTATTCTTCTCAGCATAACTCTTCTGTCGGTCTGCCACCTCCTTCAGTTTGCTCTTAATGACTCTCATTTGTTCTTCCATCTCCTTAAGCATCTCAGGTCCTACTATGATCTTGTCTTCCAATCTATCCCAATTGATGGGTGTTCAACACTTCTGCCCATAAAGAGTTTTGAACGGTGCCATACCTAGAGATGTGCGATAAGAGTTATTATACGAAAACTCTACCAACAGTAGGTATTCTTCCCACTTATACTGTTGGTCCATGCAGTACATTTGGAGGAGGTCTTCGACTACCTAATTCACCCTCTCTATCTGCCCGTCAGTCTGAGGATGATAGGTTGAGCTAAAATTTAACTTGGTTCCTAATGCGACATTCATGTTCATCCAAAATCTTGAGGTCATTCGAGTGTCTCTATCAGAAATGATAGTCTCTAGCACTCCATGTAAATGGAAGATCTCATAGACAAATTTCTTAGCCAAGGTTAATGATCCATCCTTAAGGTTTCCTAGAATTAAGTGCACCACCTTGGTCAACTTATTGATCACAACCAAGATAACATCATGTTGATTCTTACTCAAAGGTAACCCCTATATGAAGTCCATATTGATCGCCTTCCATTTATACTTAGGTATTTCGTGAGGATATAATAGCCCCACTAGATGTGCATGCTCAATCTTGACTCGCAGGCACTCTAAGCATCTAGCTACGCACTCCACTACATCCTTCTTGAGTTTAGGCCAAAAGTACAAAGTTTTCAATTCTGCGATCATCTTGGATACTTCGGGGTGTCCTAAATAAGGTGCATTATGAACCTCTTTTAAAACCAACTTCCTTAGCTCTCCAGAGTCTGGAATATACATTCTTCTCTAGTATCTCAAAATTCCATCCGTTTCAATCTCATAGCCATTGAACTGATGATCTAATGGATTCTTTGCTAGGGTGCTCTTCACTCTTTTGTAGTGCTCATCCCCTGGGAAAATTTGTATCACCTATTGTTTCAAATTAGACCTTTTCGAGATCGTGACTACTATATGTCTTTGAATACTAAGAGCATCAACCACTCTATTCTCTTTTCCTTTTAGATACTCAATTCCGAAGTCATACTCACTAAGGAATTCCAACCACATTCTTTTCCATGCATTAAGGTTTGGTTGGGTGAAAATGTATCTCAATCCCAAGTGGTCTGTCTTGAGCTCAAATGACTTCCCTAAGAGATAATGCCTCCACATCTATAAGGCATGAACTATTGCGGCCAATTCTAAATCATATGGTGCGTAATTCACCTCATGCTATTTAAGCTTCCTTAATTCATACACTACTACTTGTCCATCTTGCATTAGTACTACTCCCAATCCCTCGCCTGAAGCATCTGTGACTACAATGAATCTCCCATTAGGATCAGGGATGGTCAACATTGGTGCTATCATGAGCCTCTTCTTCAGGATTTTCCTATTCACACTTCTCGGTCCATTCAAACCATGTTCCCTTTCTTTGGAGTGATGTGATTGGAGATGCAATCTAGGAGAACCCTTGCACAAAATTTCTATGGTATCCTATGAGGCCCAAGAAGCTACAAACTTTTGACACATTCTGAAGCATTGACCATTCCATGACCACCTTGATATTCTCAAGGTCTATAGAGACTCCCTTAGCTGAAATAATATGGCCTAGATAGTGTACCCTGTCTTGATAAAATGAGCATTTGGATAACTTCCAAAAGAGTTTCTTTGCTCTCAACCATTGTACAACTATCCTCAAGTGCCTATCCTTCTCTTCAATAGACTTTGAGTAAACTAGGATGTCGTCAATGAAAATCAAAACAAATTCATCCAAACAATCTCTGAACACAATATTCTTGAGGTTCATGAAAGCTGCAAGTGCATTAGCTGAACCAAAAGGTACCACAGTGAACTCATAATTTCCATATCGAGTTCAAAAAGTAGTGTTTGGAATATCTTCTTCCTTTATTCTCAATTGATGGTATCTCAACCTAAGATCAATTTTGGGGAACATTGTTTCCCCCTTCATCTAGTCAAACAACTCATTGATCCTCGGGAGTGGGTATCGATTCTTGATGGTCACCTTGTTCAACATCCGATAGTCTATACATAGACGCAAGGTTCCATCCTTCTTTTGCACAAAGATAACTGGTGCTCCCCAAGGAGACACACTGGGTCTTATGAACTCCTTGTTAAAAAATTCCATTAACTGGGCCTTCAACTCATATAGTTTGGTGGTGGTCATCTGATAAGGTGCTTTAGATTGAGGCTTAGCTCTTGGTACAAGGAAGTCAAATTCTTGTTTTGAAGGTAACTCCATGAGTTCATCAGGGAATACATCACAAAACTCTTTGAGAATAGGGTAGTCATTTCAATACGGTTCCTTGCTGTTAGGGTTACTGATATGCACAACATAAATAACACATCCCATTCGACGAGCCTTTTTGAGCTACATAGTAGAGATCTATCTAAGTTCTAAGGGTCTTTGCATCTCACAAATCTTGAGTGGGTTACCATAATCATCCAAACAACTAACTACCTTATCCTCATAGTTCACTAATGACTTATGCTTGGTTAACTAATTTATTCCCAGAATTACATCATATGAGCCTAAGGGTGCCACATACAAGTTGACCTGGGTTTGGAAGCTCTAACTCACTATAAAAGAGACATGTATCTACCCTCTGCTATGCTCAGTTTCCATACTAGATTGTCCATGAATTTTCCATGTATCCAAGTCTAATGGGTATCTTGGATATTACTCTAGGGTTTATGAAACACTCAGTCGCTCCGATATCAATTAAAATAGAGACAATTCAGCCATAGAGCTTACCTGTTAGCTGTATTGGCAAAGCCTGATACTCTGCCTGCTTGTTATCCACTACAACGTGGATCAGATGATGCTAAGATTGCTGATAATTTCCTTCCCTTCGCGACTTTGACCGTTGAAGAAAATTTGAGGCATAATGATTGCCTCTGCAAGTATAGCACTCATCACGAGGCCCTTTACGACCTCTTGGCTTGTCCTCTTTGAAGCCCTTCTACTTTTGGTCATCCTTTCCATTGTTATAAGTTTCCTTCTTTCTCTTTCCACTTTTACCACCTTTACCTTTCTCCTACGACTCACTTACCCTCTTGAGATTATGGATTTGATGGTTCTTGTCTCCTTTATGAAACTTCTTGTTCCCAAAATGCGACTTAGGATTTGCATTATTATGGTAATTGGATAACTACTGCAATTTATGCTCCTATTTGGTAGCCTTTAGGAAGACATCATTCATGGTGAGAGGATCATGCATGTCTACTTCTACTCCAATGTGGGGTTTGAGTCCCATTATGAACTTCTAGATATGGAAACGTTTGTCTCCTTGATATTGGGGCACATACTTCAATAGATTGGTGAAATTTTTCCAATATTGGGTCATAGTCATGCTCCCTTGAGTTAGGTTTTGGAATTTTCACCTTCTTGTCAAAAAAGAGCTACGATAACCAACTCTTCCTAAAATATTGGAGGAAGAGTTCCCAAGTAATCTCAGTAGGCTGAAGATTCCTTTCAGACTTTTCATTGTCCCACCAAGTAGCTACTTCTCCTAAGAGCTGATACATAGCCCATGCCAATTTAGTCTGGTTGGATAGGTGACAGAGTCTAAAGTATTTCTCTATCTCTATGATCCATGCCTTAGCTCCTGCTTCGATGGCTTTACCATCAAACTTAGGCGGTGCTACTCTTTTGAGATCTTTTCCAAGTTCTTCCTCAATTCGACCTCAAGGGCCTTCTCTTGGAACATCATTTCCCTGATTGACTTCTACATTCCTGTGAGCCCAGTCCTCACGTGCAACTCGAACCTCATGTTCTATGTGATCCATACGAGCCTCTTTCTTATTCAAAAGCTCTAGAATCTATTCTAGCCTCTTATTTGGTCCTTTGTTTGACCAACTACCACCTGTCTCTTGCCTGGTGGTCACAATGCTGACTCAAACTCGACTTGCATCACATTTCACGTCTATCATAACTTAACACTGGGTTCTACGAGTAAAATTTCTTATTCTACCTAACTTTACATACACATGCATATATCACTCATTCATTGAAGACATACACATTCCTCTATAGTAAACACATTTTGGAGTTCTTCATTTGAACACACCAAAAATAACATCTTTTTTCATTTATATTAGGTGTGGGTCAATAGACCCTTATTTACAAAAGCTTCTTGTTACATTAGTCAGTTTTATTTTTCTCAAAGAGAGGACACTCCTCTAGGTCCTCGTTAGAATTTACATCAATTTTCTCAGAAGAGGAGGGTTGAGCATGCAGGCTCTCTTTTTCCTCTTTAGTTAGCAAGGGTATGTTTGGTCCATACCCTAAAGGCTAATCTTTGATTGCCTGAAAAAATTCTTAATCTTAGGTGTTTGCTTTGATTCCTCAATCTTCTTGCCTCTCCCTAGCTTAATTCAAGTGAGGGCTTGAGCTAGAGTCTCATCATCGGGAATCTTGGGTTGAACCTCAGTCCTGGTGTTTTCTTCCAATACGACCTTGTTTGAGGTCCTAATGGTCTTCCCTTTGTTTCTTCCTAACTTAGACCTCCCCATACCTACATTCAATCTAGGTGTGATCAATCCTTAGGACAACTCAATTTGGTCAAGGGTCAACTATCCCCTAGTCATAGCTATAATGGACTCAAGAGACCTAGAGTTGAACCCTAAGCTCTGATATCAAATGTAATAAACCATTCTAATTATTACTTAATTATATTATTATAAATGACATTATGAATATTTAATTTTAAAAATACATAACTAAGTAGCTATTTTCAATCATTGCAACACCTGTCTAATTAAAATGAGTCAAATATATATATATATATATATATATTCAATTTCAATGCCAATTACAATATCCAAGTTGACTTGGCTCATAGGGCCACAAAGTCAATACAATATACAATTTTACATCAAGGTTACATCATAGACTATGATATTCATGAAAATGTCCAAGTTTCCTCTTGACGCTCGCCTCCTTTGGTGGACGAGAACATGGTTGAAGCACTTTACCGCTCAACCACGAAGATTACGCTTCCTTAGAATTCTTCCAACTTGAAGAATACCCGTCCCTGCATGGAAAGTTTAGCAAGAGAACAATCTGCAAGGTGGAATCTGATGCATGCCCATACATCAACATGCATATCTATTTATTATTAGAAAAATGCAAGGTTTATGCTAGGAATGACAGAGAATGTTATAACAAAGTCCGTACATGCATAATAGGCTAATTGCTTGGCCAAGCATAAAAAATAAGTTGCAACAACAAATGATAGGTTTTGGATAAAGAAAAAACCTATACTCTTTGAACTCTATTTTGGTACCCGTCCTGGAAGGTAACTTTCAATAACATAGTTATTTATTAGCAACTATCTACCCTCTAGCAGCATCTACCCTAAGGTGCTCTAGTCTACTTAGGTGTTGTTGTTCTATTCAAACAAGAGAATATTCTTAACACTCATATCTACGAAAAAGTAATTCAGTCTACTTATTTCCTCAACTTAAATAAAATTATAAAAATGATTCAAATGGAACTGATCAATACATTATCCATTCATTTCATACACATGACACATGATTACATTCAACACAAATCAATATTTATCTAAGAATGAATTTAATAAGTAACAAAAGAAGGTGTGTCACAAGTATGTGTATGTACGTAGACAAAGGTCTATGTGCATACACATATATGTGCCAACTTAAGTTATTAATTTGTGCATACATTCTGAAATAAAACCATTATATTAGATTGCTTCCTTTCAAAATAATGTTACAGATTGACATATCGTTTGTCAATAATACAAGAAGTAAATTTTCCTTTCAAGAAATGAGAATAGATCTATTTGAACAATTATTACATACTGATATGTTGTTTGTATCAAACAAAGTACGTGTTGCCACAATAGTGTGTCTCACTTTTGGGACATGCTGATTTTTGCCTAAAATCATTTTTTTTAGAAAAACTAATGATTTAAGTCTTGAGAGGTTCCATCTAAAGGTTTTTAATTGAAGAGGTATAGATAAGACCCCCTTAAATCAAACCCTCTTGGATAGAACCCCTCTAGTATTAAATCATACCCACAATGGAGTCACCTTTGCAGCTATCAAAATGCTAGCAAAAAAACACTTTTTCTTTACCTTTTAAGGGATTAAATAACACCATTTAGAAATTATATTTTACAAGATTTTATCCCTTGAAATGAGCTTTCCAACAAGTATAGTTTTGATATGTTTTCATTTAATCATGTATTTAATTTTCAATTTTTATTGAACATAGGTTTTTCTTCAAACATCAAGCTCTTCATTTTGTAGAGGTGGAAAAGTAGTAAACCATTATAAAAAAAAATCAACAAATACCCTTTCCCTAGGTATTGATGTCCTTTTTTACCAAAAAAGAAAAAATGGATTTTGATATATACACAACAAGTTAGGTTGTACGACATACATGTATGTCCAAATTATAGTTATAGTGACTTCAAAAATTAATTAAAAAAAATGTGTAACAAAAAATTATGGAAAAATATCCTTTCCCTAGATATTGATGTTGAGAATCTATATTTCAAAAATTAGAATTTTATCATTTATAGAAAAAAATTTATGTTGTACAACACAAACATTACTTTCTGAAAATGTTGTTTTCTATTTAAAACTAGTTATTAAAGAAGATGCTGAAAGATTCATGATTTGTTTTAGAAAAAAATTAAAAAAATATATTTAAAATCTATACACAAATCACCACAAATTACTACTTTGCATCATCTTCAAATTCTTAACTGTTTAGCTGTTATAGGTCTTAGAAGATGAAGATTCAGTTAAAAATATTGATGTGAATGTTCATCTTGGGAAAAAATTGAGACACAGTATTGTGATTTCACTCTTGTTTGTAGTAAAACAATGCTGTTTGTAGCAGAACAATTGCTATGTGTAGCAAAACAAATGTTGTTCATAACAAAATGATACTATTTGTAACAAAAAAAATGTTGTTTATAACAAAACAATGCTGTTTATAGGAAAACAAATGTTGTTTATAGCAAACGATGTTGTTTGTAGCAAAACAATGCTATTTATAACAAAAGGAATACTGTTCATATCAACATGTTGTTTGCAAAAGTTTATAGTTACTATGCCAATATGTTTCATTAATAGTTTGAAGTTTTCCAGTGTTTGATATATTTGAGTCTCATCTAGGGACCCTCAGTTATTCAATTACAATCATGGTGAAAGATCTGAAATGACATAACTATCATTCTCATGTTACCATCCAATCTCTATCATTATAAGAACATTAGTTTATAACTATACATATAAGGAAAAGAGCCAACGATACTGATATTGTTTCATTCAAGGTAATATAATTTGAATGATATACTGGTCATTTATCAATAATAATATTTTACACATAAACTAGGATCAATCTTAACATGGCTCAGGTTTGAAGAACTGTCGTTCACTGATATAAACAAACTTATGCCACTATCATTCTATGGAACAACCAACAGTTGGTTGACTATTGCTTAGTATTTAACAGTACCGAGGCCAAAGCCATGCATCTCGACCCTCGACTAGGTTGCATTCGTCCAAGGGATGATCTAGGTATCATTTACAGAGAATGATAAATTACATACTTAACATGCAAGCATATAGGTTGAACGATACATTGTTCCACCATTGTCTTTTGTAGACAAGGCTACATGAAACAATAATATCACTGTGACATGGTAAAAAAACAATAGCTAGGAAATAATAATATCATTTGATAATAATGGAATGACACAAGCTCTGCCATCGCTCACTGCGAAGAGGTGACAAGGTTACAATGGTTTTTCCAATCGATCTAAGATCGAAGGAATTAGTTCTTGCACCCATACGGTGCAGCTAATCGAAGGGATTCTATCATACAATGTATGGTATAACATAATATTTTAGTGGAGGAATTAGCTGTCAACCCTTAGAAGAGGCAATAACGATTTAAGAATCATTTCATTCCTATTCACAGGCTATCGGTTTCACCGATTGGCCGTGTAAAAGGCTAAGTATTACACATGCAAGAGATGAATTAACAAAGGAAATAACATAAAAATCATAGGATATAAAATATTCGGCTTCCATGGTGTTACAGAAACATGCATAGAGCATGTACAAGCAAGAATGACTGACATGGCTTTCTACATAAAATGTAATAAATTTCAATAGGAAGAATTGCATATTAAGATCATCGAACAAGATTACTTCGATTCAATAGAATCGTTGAAAATAAAAAAACATACATTGCTTATGAATTGAATAAATTGAAAAAGTTAGCATTTTCAAAGTAATTCCATCGAATACCTCTGTTTTTTGCTGATTTTCTCGTCTTTTCCTCAGGAAATTGTCTAACTGGCCATTTTCCAGTTTTTTCTGAATGCTATGTTACCAAAATGGTAACTTGTCTACTTTTCCCCATGTGCTCCACTAAAGGGCCATTTCAAGTCATAATTGCCATTAATTTTTAGCCACCCCTTACAAAAATTTGAATATTTTGCCTTAAATTTGAATGCAGACCACGACCTCATGAGATCTTCTCATGATTTTATTTGAATATCAATAAGATAGTGGTAATTTTGATTCCAAATTTGATTTTTAAGGAATATATATATATTGTATATATATATTTGCACATATTTCTTGTTCTTTTAAATATATTTATATATGTGTGTGTGTGCATATACATATATACATATGTACATATATATATATATATATATGTATTTGTATATATTATGTACATATATCAATATTTAAATAAGAATAAACTCTTATTTTATTTTGAACAATAATGTTTTGAATGAAGTGGTTTTCTTATCCTTTAAATAAGCCTTTTCGAAATACATACATTCATTTATGTGTTAAGTCGTGCCATTGTTTTCTTTTAAATTCTCAAAACACAAGATCAAGATAGACAATTAAATAAGAATTCACATGTATTTCATTCCACAAGTCTACCTTTCCAATCATCAATTCATTTCAAATCATTTTAGTATAATCTCCTATATGAATTTCAAATGCAGTCATCATGCCATTTTGTGGTGTGTGCACCCATATTCCATCAAGCTTATCGTTTGATTCGGCTAAACAATCCTACTTCAATCGTGTTCTCATCCTTCAACCTATCATCCTACAATTGCACACACTTGCACTTACACAGTTCATCAATAACGTTCAATCATGATAAAGTATAAGATAGTTCAAAAGATCACATAGTTAACGACGATCAACTTCTTTCAAACTTTTGAAAAATATCAAAATTTTCATTCAACATATTAAATTTCCTCAATAATTCAATTTATCATATTATAATTTAAATGCAATAAAAATAGGGTTATGACATTTTATCTCACTTCATGTGGTTGAGACACATGTACTCACCTTTTGAGATGCCTATTGTATGCACACCTTGCACATGCTCACACACTTGTCATATGAACATATATATATTACACATTTGGAGGGGAGGTTAGAGTTTCATTCCTATCTTCTCACCTCCTCATCCTTGCCTATATATGCAAGGATCTCATTGTATATATTCACACTCTCATATTATATGATAGATACCATATTGTGCATTATTTTTTCACTAGTGGATAATTATTTTGTTGTATTCAAATCTTGGATTCACCAACATGGTATCAAAGTTATGATTGCATATTCCTTCCTGCAACAAGGTGACTCCAAAACTTATCCCTATCCTTGGAATGTCATGGATCCAAACAAGCATCAACAATTGAGTTCAAGAAGCTCAATAAATAAAGAAATACCTTTCATTTTACTATTATTTGAGAGGGCTCAACCAATGCCCTATCTTTCTTCTCCTACTTGGCTTATTGATTAGAAAAAGGTAGATTCATTTTTTATGATTTTTTTGCTCCAATACCTTCTACTGTGTATGATTATACACCGTTCAAAATTTTCTACCTATACAATTTTTTTATTTGAGAGGCAATTTTCTTACAAAATCAAGTTTTTGCAAGTTTTGGGTGATTTTTTTGTAGGTTTTGAAAGTTTTTTTGTTTTCAATGTGATTTTTATAATGAGATTGGTTGGTTTGTTCTTGGTGTTTCTTTGCGGGTTTCCAAAGGTAACTCCATTTGTGCAGGCTATCCACACTCTTGTGAAATCTGGTATATCAACCCTATATTTCTATTATTGTTGGAGATTTCCTTGGATTCCAACAAAGATTGAATTTTTTGACACAAAGGATAAGGTAAATAACCTTTGGGGGTTTGGAGCCAATTCTTAGCTTCTGCAACTTCCTTTAGTGTTTCTTCCCTAGAAAATTTAAAAATGAAAGTGCTACGTGTGTATGCTTTGTGCCTAGCCATTGATAGATCTGTAGTGTGTGGAGACTCCCATGATTGGCCTTCTCCATATCACACCCAAATCCACTAAAATTCACATAGTATTCATTATTTAACACCTCTCAATCAACTACAACTCTAAGTAGGTCTAATTTAATTGATAATGTCAGTTACTATTATTAGGAAAGATATAGTACATAAAACAAAGAAGTAAATCCTACCACAAATCATTGCAAAGGGTTACAAAGCTCTTGGTCGATAGGTCAACTACAAGAAGAGCCATATAATGTATGGGACATGTCCCACTAGGATCTTATATGTATAAGGTAGAAAATATGTAACAATGTGTAAGTAAGAAAATAGCAAATGTGTATAAGCTCTAGAAGATATATATAGAAAGATATCTTAAGAAGATAAGAACAATATCATATAAAATACATGATGTATAATGAAAAGATGAAAATATAATATATATGAAGTTGGCGATATATGAGAGTTATGATAGTTCTTTAATTTATGTTAATATACTATTCTGTTAATCTATCTATTCCATGGTATACACTAATATTGATCCCTCTTTATTACTAAGTTCAAGGTATAAATACAACATATAGAGATTACTTGGGGCTTAATACTTTGGTCTATGTTCCTCCATTTTCTTGATAACATTGGGTTCATTGTTGAGACCTTGGTTAGATAATATAAAGGAAATAAAAAAACAAAATTCAAATTCAAATTAGACAACAAAAAGAAAGATGAGAAATTTCTCATAGTTTGAGGTATTATCCCCTTGGAGTCAACCTCATGAGAGGGGGTTAGGCATCCAAAGGATGGAGCATGGAAAGGGGGATTTTTGAAAGGAATCCTTAAAAATATGTGAACTATCAAAATAAAAAGTACAATAACTACCATGGGATAAAATAAATGAGTAATGCAATAAAAAATAGAAAACACCCATGGAAAAAGTTGATAGCAAGAAATCAAGAGAAATTAGAGAAGAGATTAAGTTGGAAAGGAAAACCAAAATGGAAAGCCCAAATTTAGAAGAAAGGATGTGAAAATAGAATCTAGAGAGGGAGGGAAGACACTAAAGAAGAATGGAAATTGCAAAGAAAAGAGAGAGAGTGCTCCAATGTGGATGTTGCTAAGGGCGTTGATGTAGGTGTTGCAAAAAAAAAGAAAGGAAAAATAGTTATAAAAGAAAACAGAAAACTATGGAAAAAGTAACCTAGAAAGCTATGGGGCATCAAGGAAGATATTGTTAGATGGTTGTGGAGCTAAAGAGGCTCCAAAACTACCACATTTAACTAAAAATACATTAATCCAACCAGATAAAAATCATCTAACATCATAATCAATCTAGATGAAAAAATTAGAATTCTTGTACACCCAAAGAAAATGTTATCTATTAGAGAGGATTACTTGGAACAACTAGTTAATAAAAGCACGAGGAAATTAAGAAATGAAGAGATAGAAAAATAAAAAATCCATATTTAGTTTGGGAAAAGATTCTTTAACATAAAAAAGAAGACGTCACTTACAAAGAAAAAGTTATCACCAAATATGAAACACCATTATGAAGAATCACAACTCCTAGACCAAGACCCATCCCCTATGCTATAAAGCTAGAAGAATTTCAATACAAGACACACTAAAAGAATAAAGTAAGAACTCTCAAGAGCAATTTCTAGTAGATTGTGAAGAAATCTTAAGAAAATAATACTTCAAAATTCAGTTCGCAAGAGATAAAGGTAGAGAACACAAACCTATGTTAGCAAGAAGCTCTAAGAAAGAGAAGAAAAGTATAGAATCCCACCATAAATGTAACAACCCCCCGTGTTTGCATTTGTATTTTGTATTTCCTTGATGGATTCCAACAACTGTATATTTTGTATTTGCACTATTCTTCCTATCATTATTTTGTATTGGAACCTATGAGGTGTAATTACGAGACTATTATGTAGTTGACATGATTATTGTTTATGCTAGATTTCATGCTTACATGATTAGTTATTATGTTGGATTACATGCTTATATGTTTATATACTATTATCATTTATTTTGTATGATTATGGATAGGAAAGTGATGATGTCATAAAACTTGTATCCGAGAGGCTTACGATATCATGATCCTCTTCCTGATGATTGATGTTGCTTCGACTATATGATATATGTTATATGAATATGTACTTTGACATGTGATTGGAGTGATGTAGGTACTGAGTATCGACTCTACCTTGATTCACAGGCCTGAGCGTACTCATATTCCCCGATGGTGGTTATTGGAGGTAGTCACAAGCCCTGTCCCCTACCCTAGCCCATTGTACCCTGTTAGTGTAGCGTTCTTGTGTTTTTGTCTTACCGTCCTATTACCTAATGGTAATGTTTGGATTACCTTACAGTTGTATGTGGTTTACTAGTATGTCTTGTTGAGGTATTTTGTCATGGTTTCTGTCAATCTTATTATGTGGTTATATATTTTGGTTGTCAGTGTTATGATGTGGTTTCATTGGCATCTTTTCATGGTTTCAAATATGGTATTTTATAGAATTTAATTGATTTGAGATTTGAATTGTTATACCCATGAGATTTTAAATATGTTATTTTAAGTGATTTTTATTGATCATTATGAGAGAATGATATATTTCATTTAGTAATTTTAAATGATTTTATTAATCCATTTTGTGAGCTCTTATAGTCTTATTTAAATCTTATTGGGGAGCTCTGTGTATTTTAATGTTGGACTTAAATTATTATTTTTATGTGTAATAGAGAATGTTGTATATTTAGTGATTTTAATTAATTGATTTGGAGAGCTTTAATAGCTTATTTAATTAAATGTTTTATTTCATGTATTGTTTTGAGAGTTTATAAAATGGAAATAAGTTTTGATATTGTATTGATTTAAAAGTGTTATTTTAAATGTGATTTTTTTTTGAGGAGTTTGTTAAAAAGAAAATGGGCAGTTTTGTCATTTATATATATTTTGTTTTGAACCATTATGGGAAAGGAAGAAAGAAAAACAAAAAAAAATCTGATTTGTTTGAGGGAAAAAAACCTCACAGCTGGGCATGGAAGCTTGGTAGGAAGACTTGATTTTATTAGAGGGATTTTTATGGGCAATGGACCCTAGTGTTCAACGAAGCATTGTTGTTTTGCTGCTCTATTTTGGAATCTAGCCATGCCTTGCAAGCAGAGCATTTCTTCATTTCAAATTTGGGCAGAATTAAAGGTATTCTTTTGTGTATTCCTTGAATTTATGAGTTAGAAATGTATGTGTGTGTTTAAATTTGTTGGTAGTCTTGGCTGCTCTAGGTGTTGTCATGGTATAATGGTTTTGAGATTTCTTTTCAGTCTAGTCATTGCATTTTTTTGGGGTAATCTGAGACTTTTCTGAATCTGTTCAAACCTCACTTCTTAAACTCAAATCCAGTTGTGGAATTCAACTTGAAACAACCAAATTTGAAATGGGTTGTTGGAAAATCAAATTTCTAGGCACTTTCATTTTCTTTCTTTTTTTTAGTTTTTGCCCAACTTGTGAAAATACGTTTTTTAATGTTTCTTTTTAACCACCTATTATAAATGCAAACTAAAGGTGGAATCCATGCAGAAGCACCCATATCTCAACTATGTCGAAGTTAGAATTCAATTTCAGGCACTTTCATTTTTCATGTTTTTGCCCAGCCTAACATAAAAACACATTTTTCAAAACACCTTATTTTTGGTCATAAACTTAAAAACCAGAGGTGGAATTTGTTGTGCCCTCAACACACACGCCCTATTCGGAATGGGGACCCTCTTTTTCTTTCGCCTTTTTGGGTCATTTTTTTTACGCTGCCTCATTTTGCGTGCCACATTTTGGTGTCCTAGGTGGTCAGCATACCTCTAAAGTCTCATCATAAGTTGACCGTACTTCTCCCTTTTAATTTTGTCAAGTTCTAGTGCCTTGCGGGGTCTCTCTGGCAGTTTGCCTCTGCCAGCGGCCTTGGGCCCTTCTGGGCCAGCCCCTTCGGGTGTCCCTGGCCGGGTTTCCCTATCGTGTTCACCATTGTGAATGGTGAATGGATTCTACTTTCCTGGACCCTGGGTCCCAGCCCCCTGTTCTCCGTCTATTGAAATTTACAAAAGTTTTGGTTGCTTTTGGCCCTTTCAGGCCCGACCCTCCGAACTTCTGCTTCTGGAATTCTGTGAGGGCTTCGTCATTCCCGACGGTGGACCTCTGGCGAAACTCTGCCCTCCGGGCCCTGACCTCCCCTTTGCCACCGAGTGTTTCCAAGTAGAATTTTCCAAATGGTCGCCGCCTTGCGTCTTTCCGATCTCTGGGCCCCGGGCCTCTCGCCGCCGTTCGTGGATTTGAATCCACCAACCAATTGCTATGTCGTACTTGCATTTAATGAAGCCATTAATGGCGGTGGGAGTATAAATATCTTGCCCAAACTTGTCATTCTCACTTGTCAGTGTTGCAGAGAGAGGTCAAAGAAATTTCTAGAGAGGATCCCTGTCTTCGTCAATCATCGCCCTCGCACCCATTTCCGTCACTTGCCGATCATGATTGGATTTCACACCTTGCCACATCGAGTGTCCGAGGTAGGTTTTCCATCCACCCTCCCGAGCAATGTTTTCATGATTTTTAAAGCTTAAAATGAACAAGGGTTAAAAGGACATGTGATTGATAAAACATAATGCAACGCACAAAACCCATGTCCTCAAAACTCTAGAAAACCTCCAAACTGCCCTCGGGTTCACGACCGGAACTTCACCTCACCGTGACCGTTCATCGCCCAGGGGCGTTCGTGCCCTCTGGGCCCAGGTCTCCTCTTGGCGGTTGAAAACCGAAAAAAATGAACATTTCCCAAAACGGCTATTTGACCCCTCGGGCCCGGCTCCTCAAACCTCCGTCGTCCCTTCGCTGTCGAGGTTGAAACTTGAACACCCAAATTTGGCCGCCGTTTTGGCTCTTCAGGCCCGATCCCGTGGACTTCCATTTCCGAAAGTCAGTGGGGATGCCGCCATTCCGAACGGCGGAGTCGCCCCGTCTGCCCGAGCTCTGGAGTCTGCCCTTCTTTTCGCCATCTGCTTAGCATTTGAACTCAACTTTCCGCCGCCCTCCTAGGTCCCAATCTGCAGAGTTCTGTCCTCGAACTTCCGTCCCATCTTCGCCATTCTGAAATGGCGAATCCTCGATGACCTTTTGCCTCCCGGGCCTCGGGCCTCCATTCGCTACTGGGAATTTGGCATTGAACCTTAAACATCCTCGCCCCTTCCGAGCTCCGGCCTCTGGGACTCCGTCCCTCCTCCGCCGTTTCGAAAAGGAAATTCGTGCCTGCCCTACCGAGCTTCGGGCTCTTCCTTCCCGATTGCCATGAAACTCAAAGTGAAAATTCAATGTCCAACCAAAGTGCCGAGTCCGGTCCTCCGGGCCACTCCCTCCGGACTTTCGTTTGATGATCGCTGTTCTGCATAGCAAAAGCCTAACACTTCCTGGATCCTCAGACCCGAATCCTTTAAATTGCAAAACTGTTGACCGCCCTTAGACCCGCCGGGTCCTAGACCCCGAAGTTTCGCCCCCAGAACTCCGTTTCTGCTCGGACGTTCCAAACGGCCAACTCTGGGTGGCTTCCCAGCCTTGTACCTCTGGATGCTCCTAAATCAATCCAAATGACCTCAATTTTCAAATATGATCTCGACCCATGTGCTTAATTTCAAACCTCTTTGTTATGATCCTTTTAAACTATCAAAATTTGGTCAGGAGAAATCTCTCGGATCGCTCTGCCCCGTTTGCCCTTCCAAAACAACGTTCCTGCCAGGGAAGTCCGCGCCTTTGGGCTCAGATTGTCTGAAAACTCTCAATTAAAAGACTAATGACATCAGGAAATAGAAGTATCATTTTATAAACAATAAATTATTTGAATTCAGCTTTGCCCATGGGATTTTAACCAACATGAAGACTTTCATGATCAATTGTACTGACTGCGCCTTTGCTTGTAGAATATATGGAATCAGGTGCAGGACCTTCGAGGGTGGCTGTGGAAAAAGACAAAGGAAAGAAGTCGGGCAAGACTCCTCAAGGAAAAGAGGACAAGGACCAAATGAAGTACTAGTTCCAGGGTGAACCGTTGCATTTGAAAGTTACCACAGATTGGAAAGAAATCACCGACACCAATATAGGCCATGTCAATATTGACGAGTTTACACAAAGGGTCAGGCTCAATCCGATGACCAAGAATACGAGGCTGATCAGACAAAGTGGAATTACAAAAGCTGCAGGCTTCCCTCCATCCCTCATGGCCCCTGAATTGGTCATGGCTTGTCGGCAGGCGTATCAACCGGACACAAGGACCATAATTGACAGAGATGGTAACATTCTCGCCAACATGTCGGCTGAGGGAATCACAAAGACCTTCCATATTCCCACTTTTCAAGAAATGGAAACACCTACCATAGAGGAATGCCAGGCAGCATGGGATGACAACCCGACAGGCTGCAAAAGGTTAATAAATCAGCATTGGCTTAAAGAAAAATGGGGCAGCGCTACGAAGGTTCCTCACAAACTCTTCAGCAGTGATTTCCACAAAGATTACCATGACTCGGTCACAATGCTAAGCAAGGTTATGGGTCTTCCTACGGCTACCTTCTTTCATGAGTGGATGGTGTACTTCATCGAACAAATCCTCTGTGGGAATGCAGACGTCAACACAAAGACCTCGTTCTACTGGGGAGGTATAATAAGCGATTGCTTCCATGAGCAGTTCATCAATGTGAAAAGGAGTTCCAAGTTTTACATGACCTCATATCTTGTCTACTCCTTGGCAGACCAGAGACAATACAATGGGTTGTTTGTCGCACCCGATGAGGAGCAGGGTCAAAGACTGAAGGCCTATGATAGGTATCCCCAGCTCCAGTATCGAAACTTCAAGAAGGAATATTGTAGGGTAAATGATGCCTTCATTGGCCATATCATCAGAATGATTGCTGGGGATTTTGAGAGAAGGGTTTCCCACAGTGCTCGGGCATTCTTGAAGCAGTACGCCTTCCTCTTCATTCAATATCCAAAGTTCACATACATCCGCGCCCAAGGCTTCACCGAAAGGCCAAACAAGTTGCCTCGATATCCTAACGACCAGATCATCCTATTGGAGCTTTCTCGGTAGCTCCAACACATTTAGGCAGTCTTCAACGACAAACACGTATCAGGAATCCCTTATCCCATGACCCTTGGTCAGGGCATGTATAAATTACAAACTTCCCAGTGCACTGGTAACTCCGAGAAGGAATTGAAAGATTATCATTTTCACCTGCACACGGCTTGCCCATGAATGGACCCATATGGGCATGTAAGGAAGGCACTAGGACCGAGGTTCGCTCATCTGCACCACATTGAGGATTTTTGGGGGATTGTCAGGATGATAAGGAAGTACGTGCAAGGCACTATATGCGGATGACTACGCATTTTATAAGAAAGGTGCAACCATTTCCCATACCAGATCAAGTCGAAGAAGATGAAAGCACTGTAATAGACCCTAGGTACCCAGTAGTCGCCAATTTGTCGATACCAACAATAGATTGGGATGAGCAAGAGGTCGATGACCTTGATATTATAACCAAGCCAATTTTGGCCCGTACCAAGGAGTGGGTTGATGGACAGGTGGCCCGATTAAAACAACAAGGGGTGGTCCTGACATACGAAGGACTCAAGAGTGAACTAAGTGCCACAGAGGATGCCGCTGCCACCACTTCCATGGGCGGGACATCCAAGTCTCCTTCGGTCACCAGATCCAAGAAGAGAAAAGAAACGAAAATAGAGCAGTCTCCTGACCCCAAGGTTTATACAAGGAAGGATCCAGGAGGCTCACCCTCCAAAAGACTTAAGAAAATGGGGGGCACAGTGGAGCAACCCTTAATCTAAGAGGAAGAGGCAAAAGATGCAAAACAGTTAAGACCTCTTTTGGCTCTCCCTGCTTTGACTGCCCCATTATCTACCTCCCTGACCATGGTTGCCACATCCTCGTTGGCGGTGGACATCTCTGCCCATCTTGCCCCTTCACCTCCAACTGAGCCTGTGATAGTAATTGACTCTTCCTCCGCCATGACTACTCCTCCTTCCTCCGCTGCCATGTCACCCACTACATCACTCCCACTAGTTGCAATGCTAGCACCAATACCCGCTCCCACCGTGCCTGAGGCCCTCTCAAGACATATACATAATCTCCCCTATGAGCTCTCCCAGATCCTTATGGATCCCACACTTCAAGCAGCCCTTGCTCAGGTCCTCGCTATTGCTAAACCTTCGCAACCTTTGACAGGGCCACCGGCTATGGAGGCCATCATGTTAATCTCTGAGGAATGGGAGAGGCGAGAACAAGAGGCCTTGAGGCCATTTGAAGAGGAGGCCGATGAATACCATGAGCACCCTAAATATGAGCACCGTACAATCGACAAGGTGGCCTACGAAGAGGAGGGAACTGGCTCCTCGGAGAGCAGAGATGAGGAAGAGGATGCTGGTGGTAGGGTCATCATGCAAGCTTTCGATGATGACCTTGAGGAAGAAATGGCCTGTCAGCCGAAGGCTACTAAAGAAGAGGCAGAAAGGTCGCACCTTGAAGAAGAAGGACAACAACAGGAAGATAAGCTTGAGGGTGAGGCTGAAATTGTCAAGAGCCTCGAAATTGAGCAAATCAAAGGAAAAGAGGGAAAGGAAATGGAAAAGAAGGAAAGTCCTAGATAGCAATTATCTACCAAGCCTCCTATTAAGCGCCTTGTGTTCATCCAAGACTCCGACGAAGAAGGAGATACTACTAAGGAGGAAGAAAGGGCCCTAGAAGATAAGAAAATAGAAACCTTAGCCAAGGGGGGTGAAGGTGATCATGAATCACCTAAAGAGAAGGCTGCTATGCCTAAATGGTTGGAAAGACAGCTCGAAAAGAAAACTCATGTACTAAAGGACCCAAGAGCAAGGCTGGAGGCTATCTTAGCCCGAGCATAAATTACAACTAGAAAAGAGAAGAAGCCTAAGATTAGATCCAAGGTAACGATGGATGCTTCTGGGTCTCGAGCTATGCAAATAGCAACGCCTATGGAAGGTTAAGAGGGAATGACCTACAACATCTCCACCATGGATTTGGGAACCGCTACCAGGGAACAAAAGGTAGGACACCTTGAAGAGTCAGTGGCTACGATGGTGCATCTGATAAAGCAGGATAAGGTCTCAAAAGATGAGCTTAAAGCACAAGTAGCTGCTTTGATGGATTATATCTAGCAATGGTCTTCAATGGATGACCTGCCTACCACATCTATGGCTCTGCCCCAGCTGTTGTCCAAAGAACAGATTGATAAGATGGAGAGGAGAAAGAACTTGGAAAAGACTACAGAGAGCTGGTTTCGGCAGGTCCTGTATGTTGGGAACATGGGTATTAGCCAAGCTGTTCGGACAGCCAACGAGTTCTTGGATTTGCAACAATCTTTGGAAAGTACAAGGAAGCTCTGCACTGACTTCCCTACAACATATGACTCCACCTTTCCAAAGATCAAGGCTATCCTCCAATTGCCAAAAGCCACATGGGAGAAGGAGCTTGCATTCAACAAGGACGATCACTGGCTAATGGATGTGTGGAGGCGAGACTTTGACAACAGGAAGGAAAGGTTGGAGAAAATAATGAGTAAAGTGGATCCAAACATCAAATGGATCAAGGAAATCAGAGCAGAATGTGCTCATTATCTTAAATTGATGACAGAGTATGACATGCCCGCAGTGCAGATGGATCCGGAAAAGGTAAAACCTTACTTCCAAAAGAAGATGGAGGATAGGATGTCTAGTGAAATAACGGTGGAATTCATGAGTTTTCCACTCGTGCATTTGACCAGTCAGAGTTGTTCAGAGATCAGGGTGCGAAATATGATGAAAACTAGAAAAAGATAGAAGATAATGCCAAAGAATGGAGCTATCAAATGCTGCGATACGAGATTATTGAGGTAGACAAGCTCCAACTGGTCATCCTGAAATTTATGGAATATACAGCTTCAAAGAAGCAAGAAGACAACCCTGTTATCAATGAAGAGATCCCCAAGGAGTAGCTATAGTAAAACAACAATCAACAAAAGACGAAATTGCTACAGTGCCGTCACTAGAGGACAAAACAGGGAAGAAGACAAAATGTAATTTTAAATTATAATATATTGAGGGTTGGTGAAACCCTATTTTGTAATGAATCTTTGCCACACAATGAGAATGAATCTTGGACATTCATTTAACTTTTTGGGTACTATAAATAGGGCTCTCCTCTTATTTGCAAAGAGAGTTGAGTTGTTATAAAGACATGCTGCAGAAATTTATAATGAAAATACATTGACTTGGTGCATTTTCTGAGTTTTTCACATGTTACTTGATTCAACCTCCATTGTTAGATGCTTTAATTAGATTTTTATTGCTGTTCTAGTAAGCTATATTCTTTCTTTGATAGATTTTAGAAATGTTGTTCCGTAGTTGTGAAAATTCCTGCTGTGTAGATGCCTTCTTAGTCCATACTTTTTGCTATTTGCTGCTGGTAGATGGCTGTGTAAAGTTAGTTTGGGCTTAAATTCAAAGCTTCTCCTCACTTTCATCTTTGTTCATGCATGAAAACGGAGAATGAAAGGTGAAATATTTGCAGACCTTAGAAGATAGCACAAATTCCATGAGACTGTGAGATTTCTGGTTAAGTGGAATATTGTTTCCGGGAAGCTGTCCATTGCAGGAACTCCATGATTACTGTTCACAGTTAGTTACAGGTCCAGGAACCTTCCATCTTCCCTAGTATTTTCCCATTTTTTTTAGAAGTAACTTATACCAAGGTTCATTGCACATTGTAAAGCCAAAATTGAAGAAACATCAAAGTTTTGGACCGCTGTCCGAACCTACAACAAAGTGAAATTCGACCTCCATCTCAGAAAATTCGTATTTGAAGATCCATCTTGCATCTCGCTACATAAGTCCGCCCTGTGATTACTAGCAAAATCACATCAAAATCAACTGAGGAGTTCCATGCAAGTCATGACCTGACACCCGAGAGACCTTGGGGAGATTTTCAGCACTTTGCCGTGGAAGATTTCCTTTCAAGAGAGGTAGTGCATTCGTGTACTACCTATGTTGAGAAAGTGTGCAAAAAACCCATCAACAGAATCCAATTGGAAATGTCAAAATATGAACTGGGTCAAGCTTAGATTTTAAATCTGGGCACTTTGAATTTTTATGCCCTCTTTATCATTCCTTTGAGTAGCGACATGAACTTTGTTCTGTGCCACAACTGCATAGTAGTTTTTAATTGATTTAAAAGTGGTTTTGTGGGATGATTTAATGAGGTTAATACTGATTATATGATTGGTTTCTTTTTATTATGTTAATGATGAATGTTTGAATGGTATTTGATCTATTTTGTTAGTGGATGTGATCAACTGTTTAAATGATTTAACAACAATGTTTGCTTGGCTGTTTTAAATGGTTTTAATGGTGGATTTTAGTGGATTTTCCTCTATTTAATATTTTCTATGGATTCCTCATTTGGTTAAACGAGATGAGCTTAGGACTAGGTAATTAGAGTGGTTTTATGGAGTGGCTCTCTACGGGCCCAGAGGCTGCAAGTGGCTGCTAGGGGAACTAGTAGCAGAGTTATAGTAAACAAGTGATAACTAAATAAAAATAATGGGGTAAAACACTAATAAGATAATGAGTCTTCGTGCATGGCCTTGAGTGCGTGTAAAGGCTAAGGATGCACTCAAGAAGGCCTATCTTTCTGCGGGGTGTTGAGTATTCCATCTGCGGGGCATTGATTCGGGCATGATTGAGTCTCCTCGTCCGTATGAGAGGTGTACCTAATTTCATGTGGTTCCATCCCTTCAAGCACACATGATGAAAATCCATTTGATCTACACTCTAGTACCTAGTACCTTAGTAGTCGTGAGTAGTACCCGACATGTTATTGGATGAGCATCTCCATTTTTTGACATTGGCTTTATGCATTGTATTTCATGTTTGCTCAGTGAATGATGTGAGTGTTGGCCATATTTTACCCTGCCTTGTTACTTCTATTTGGGCCTCGTGACTACCTTTGAGCATGGTGGGGTGGTCTCTTTTGAGTCCACATGGTTGGGGGGCGTTGCCACCGCCATTGGGGACTGATGTACAAGTTATTGGAGCATCAGTTGGAGGTGTTCTCTCTTGTACTTATTTTATCAGTTGATGTATCTTATTCATGGATATGCCATTGTACTTATGTATATCCCTTTATGCATATTGTACTCTCTTGAGAGAGAAGATGTAATCATATATTTAATGAGAAGAAATGTGATGTTTTCTGTTTGGCTTATGGTTTTCTGGTGTTGGTATCGGACCCACTTGTACTATGATGATCATTATGCCTTTATGTTTAAAAGTGGAAATGGGTATTAGGAACATTTGAATTGATGCTCCGAAACTGTTGCTCTGGAACTTGGTGCTCCAGAAATTGTTGCTCCAAAATCTCACTAGAAACTTTCCTTGTGTTTGATATGTATGTTATCACTTCATGTTATTTTTTATTTTTTTATCTTGTTCTCTTTTGGCTCTTACCCTTTGGGGTTACGTAGTAGGATGTTACATCAAAATAGCAAAAGGAGTAGTTAAACATACAATGGATCCCTCAATTAAATTCCCTATCTTTTGAAAAAACACTAATGATGTCACGAAACACATTTTCATACTGGAATCCCTTTGGGAGAGGAAGGAAATTAATGAAGAGAAGCCTAAGCTCTTTCACTTTGTTGGGTCGTTGTAGAAAGATTCCTTGGATTGGTATAGAAAAATCTAGCCAAAACATGATAAAGAAAGAGAACACATGAGAAGGAATTTTTTGAAAATTTTGATACTCCAAACATCCCATCAAAAAGTGTAAGTAAAATGTGAGACTTGGTGCAAAAGAAGGGAGAAATAGTGAAGAAATATGATAAAATTTATAAGGAAGTCTCCTAAGAACTTGAGGATCCCTTGACAAAAAAGAAACAAGTAGAATGGTTTATCTCTAGAATGGACAAAGATATTAGAGCAGCCTTGGATGGAAGAATCTTTGATACATACTCATATGCGGTAACTTTGTCCTGTTGTATTGAGGCACAACCTTGGAGGAGAGCATATAAAGAAAAAGAAAATGGTACACTAGAGAAAATGCAATTGGAAATTGAACAATTGAAATTGCGATAGGAGATCACATAAAATAAGAATCAAACAAAGAGAAACATAATATATGGTTCACATTTTTCTCAAGCTAAGGACACATAATAAATGACTACCCAAAAGCAAAAGGTGAAAAATAGGTTGTTTTCATAAGGGTAGAACTTCAAACACTATTGAAGCAACTCCAATCAGTGTACTATTGATTATGTAGAGTGGGATGACCATACAATGGACGAGTGTCCATCACTAGGGTTCCAAGTTAGAAGTCAGGACACAAATCATGAACCCATATGCTACACCCCGTTGTGTTACTACTTATTTACTTTTACCTAGTTGGGTGAAAATCCTTGAAATGAGTGTATTTATGTTTTATGTGTTTTGGAAATATGAAGAATAAATGTTGATTCAATTTGATGTTATGAAATGATTCTAACTATGAAATATTTGATGCAAATGAATGTATTTTTTTCAGCTGACTACTATTGCAATGTGATAAGTTGGATGCAAGAATTTAATCAAGACTCTTGAAGAGGGGAAGTATCACTCAAGGAGAAGAACTTGTTCTAGTAACTTTTGATAAAGACCTAAACTGAGCTTTCACACATACACACACACACTTTTAGTTTGGTCAAGTCGAGATAACAACTAGGAAATAGCAAGTTACCTTTAGTTTTGCTTGTGGCTTATTAGTGAATGTTTTGTTAAGGGTTTTCAATGTTGAGTCTTTTTGTGATGAGTGAGTTCTTCTTTATGTGTTTCTTTTGAATTGATAGGGATATATATATACATAATATATATATATATGTATGTGTCAACGATAAACTCATACACGAGTAATTACGCGCATGAGTATACGTAGATAGACGCATCTATGCATGCTCATGGACGGATTATCCATATGCAAAGGAATATCGATGGAACAAGATGATATATATACACACACATACATACATACATACATACATAAACACATACACACACACATATCTATATATATATATATATATATATACGAGTAGGAGTATATATATGTATATGTATATTAACATACATGTATGTATCGATGTAATGGAAACACCCATACAAGTATATATATATATAAATAAATATATATACGTATATATATATATATATATATATATATATATAAATATATATATATACGCATATACATATATATACGTATATATGTATATATATATATAAATATATATACGTATATATGTATATATATATACGCATACATTATAATATGTGAAATATGAGGATACATATGAGTATCCATATCTCGAATGATACAACTCTATTAACTTGTGAATTATGAGTATATATATATAATATACATACACACACACGCACATATATATATGTATATACATGCATATATATATATATGTGTATATATATGCATATATATATATATACATATATATATATGTGTGTGTGTGTGTGTGTTTGTGTGTATACATATATATAGAATATCACACATACACAATAACATATATATATATATGTATATATATATATATATATTGTATGTATATATATATATATATATATGTATATATGTATATATATGTGTGTATATTTAAATACTTATATACATGAAATTCGATGGTGTATATATATTATAATACAATGTTTTCTCTAGCGCTGAATTATCATATAGCACATGTAGCATATTAAACTTAGCTTATGCTAAGAATAGTGCGCTGCATATTACAATTAAAACAATGCTAAAGTAGTAGCACATGAATATATAAATGATGGTGTTTAAAGCACATAAAGTTCAAAGCAATATGAATATAAGCAACACCATTTAAAGTGCGTATAAACCAATGCATTCCAATGTGTATGAAATGCTGCCAAGACTTTGTCAAAGCAAAACAATAGCAAATACATATACACATGAAATAGTCAACCGAGTCATCAGAAAGCATCGACCAAATTAAAAGGCACGAATAGGCATAATGTGGCGCCAATAGAGAGAGAGTTGAATTGATTAGAAGTTTGTTTTTCAATATGAATTTCCAGAATGTGAAGCAATTGAATAAATAGAAATAGTCAAGTGTGAAGTTGTCTATGTAAGTCGACTTGTAGAAAACATTTTCCTTGCAATTATGATTGTCTTTCTTGCTATTCATTTGTGAAGTACGACTCATTACCATGGCTTTGTATGTGTTCTCTATGCATCAATTTTAATGGCCACCTTTTGTTTTCCTTGCTGAGTCAAATCATTTGAGATGAGAAGTGTCAATCCTCATGACCTGTTTCTAGCCTTTAGTTGCTGATTTTTGTGTATAAATAGAGGAGCTATTTACCTCATTTGAGAGCATGCATTATCTACATTTTTTCTGTGATTTTTGAGCTATTGTATTTTGAATATTTTATTTGTGAGAGAGAGAGTTATTGAGAGAATTGAGAGAGGATTTTGAGTGAGAATCTTTGGTAAAGTGGGGAAAAGCTATTTGAGAGTTGCTGACTGAGTTGGGAAGGTTGTGTTTGGAATCTGAGTCATTCAATTGGAGCATTACATAAACAGGCATGCTGATTTCTACTCTTTTATACTTTGTTTTATGTTTTTGGAAAAGATTAAGTGTCATTGTTTGGAAGTTAGTCCTATTGCTTATTAGGGAAAGATCATTTTATTATTTTATTAAAGTAAAAGGAACCTTGTTGTTTTTAAAGATCCATTTGCTTGATGTGTTTGTACATATTCTATATTAAGGAATGGGTGGATATAGTGGGTATTATATTCTATAATAGGGAAATAGCTTACGTAGCTAATGGTTAAACTAGTTGATTCATAGAGTTACTTTAGTTACTTCATAGATGTGTTAGACAAAAATTGAGGTAATAGGTTATTCCTGGGGTTAGGATAATCCAATAAAGGGGATAGCCTATGCATAGGGTATGAATGGTCATATATAAACCGAGCTAGGAAAGTGGGTGAGTGTGTGACATACACTCTGAAATTAAGAGTGATGAATACTTTGGCCAAAGTAGTGTAAGTTGCCATTGTTTACACTATCAGTTCATTGTGTTTCCAAATTTACATACTAGATAGGAAATGCCATGTGTATAGGTTGTAGCCATTGTATGAAAAATCTAGAAACATTTATGACACACCACCAAGCTTAGAAAGGGTCATGTTATTATGAGGTTACCAAACCAATCTGTTTGTTGAAGGGTAGGGCCATCTATCAGTTAGATAGATGTGCGGGGGACCACAGTTAGTCCAAGGTTGGTGGAAAATCACTTTAGTGATGCTTCTCCTCCTCAGTTGGAGACCAAGGTTTGAATAGAGAATTTCCAAGACTATTTGTACATATTTTTCCAGTAAGCTCTTGGAGCTAGGTTGTATATGTATTTTGTATCCATTATGATGGAATAATTGTAAAAGAGAAATATTATCATGAATTATTGACTATGTTATTAATAAATTGAAAAGTTATAATACTTTGATATAATGCAATGGAAAGTTTGGAAAGATGTTTATCTCAAAATGTGCATATTATCTTTTATATTTAAGGAAAAGAAAATATTACTCTTAATGGATAGATGCTTGAACTTTTACTTGAGGCTAAAACATAGGAAAGTTACTATGTAGGACAATGGGCATGTTACACATGGTATCAGAGCCAGGTTTAGCTTCGGATCATATATGTTCACTATGTTTTCCCTTCCAACATTATGAGTCTAATGATTGGAAAATTCTTATGCCAGGATGGTGCATCACAGGTTAACTACAAGAAAGTCAGTAATCATAAATGAGCGCTACCTATGGACCATGAAGGAAAAAGAAGCCCTTGTTCTTACCATAGAGGGAACCAACTATGACAATGCCATCTGGCTAAGTGATACCGAGAAAATTTTTCAATCGCTATCACAGATTAGTCAAGAGAAAAGAAGGATGAGAGATGAATCCAATTTCAATAACTTACCATCTGTCTCTCCTGCCAAATCAGACTCATTATCACTTTCCAGGGATATGCCCTCAGAATGTAGTGTTAGTCCTGCGTTGATATTTAGAAACTCTCAAGTAGTACCTATGGTTGAAGTTATTGTTATATCCTCTAATGGATAATTAGAGGGATATGTATCTCAAAACTATGTATTGGAAGATAAATATGAAGGTTACTATCCTTTTTGGGATAGAGAAGAGCAAATGAGAGATGAGAATTTTTTTGAGGGGTACACCCCATTGAGCTATGTATATGAGAGTGAATTTGATGGATACTCTCCTCTTGACTATTTAAATAGTCATTCTTTGTAAAAGAAAGATATTGAAATCCTCATGAATAAGTGAAAGAATATATTTTTATCAAAATTTATGTATGAAAACCTCAATGAAATTTTATATGTGATTATTTTCTCTTTTAAAATGTTTTCCTACGTATTTAGTAAACCATGATAGGGTCTAATTAAAAGATGAACCTATAGGTATAACATTACTTAAGACAATGGTTAGGATAAGAACTAATCCTAGAGGGAGTCAAGAAGTTGGACAAGGTCCTAAAAATGCCGAAGCCAAGTTGGATCGACTTCTGGCAATCATGGATGAAACTAATGCAAGGATAAGAAATATTGGGCAAGAAGTGAGGGGAAAAGAAATAATGGAAGAATTCCCACTCAATGAAGAAGATGAAGAAGTTTCCAATGATGAGGAAGAAGGGGAAGATTCTAGAAACCACACTAAAACCAAGGATCAAAAAAGTGATAAAACTCAATCATATTTTGAGGGAACTAAGAAGAAGTGTTTGGCAACTAAATTATCTAGAGATATGAGGAAGATTACCCCTCCTAAATTTGAAGGAAGCACCAGTGGAGAAGAATTTGAGGCTTGGTTAATACAGATGGAGAAGTACTTCAAAATAAGGAACCATTCTGAAGTTGCTAAAGCTGTGTGGGGAGCTTTCCAATTAGAAAGAGAAGCCTCTAATTGGTGGATGAACAAGAAGATGGAACTTTGAATCAATTCCCTAATAGTGACTTGGAATGAATTTGTAGATATTTTTGAAAGACGTGGTTACCCCAACTCTTTTTCGATCAAAAGATCATAGATTTCTAGAATCTTAAGCAAGGAGATATGTCAGTGAATGAATACTGGGAGAAGTTCACTCATGTCTTGAGGTATGTGCCAATGTACCAAAAAGATGAGCGATTTCATATCAGGAAGTTCATTATGGGTCTTCATGGCTGAATAGGTGGATACGTGAATGTACATGGTCCAACCACTATGGACCTAGTATATGAGAAGGCAATCAAGCAAGAGAAAAAGCTTAAATCCATCTCAAATTACCAAGAGAAGAATCAGAAGAGGATTGGAGGGTCTCAATTTGGGCAAGCTCCAAGGAAGTTTAATGAAGGGAAAGAATATCAGAGGCAAGGGGACAAAGTATCCCACAATAATTGGAATGACCCGAGGAAGGATCATTGGGGAAACATCTTCAACAATTATAACAATGGTAACTACAAGAAAGCTAGAGGGAATGGTGGTAATTCTGAGAGGCCAGTTAAAAAGACAAGACCAATGAAAGGATTCTTTACATGTGGTGGGGATCATTATACTAGTCAATGTCCCAAAAAACCATCTAGTTCGCAACCACATGGTAATTCACTTCCTCCTCCATGGGTTGCATTTCAACAAAGGATCCATGCAGGAGTGGACAATCAACAAGCTAAATACTAGATCACCCCAGTGTAAACCCCAGGCACTTTGTTTGGTTTACCTATTTCCATGCTTATAGATATTGGAGCCACATTAAATTTTGTTTCACCTATAGTAGCTAATCAAATTTCTAGGAAGGTTGGTTTTTATGGAAAAATATTGGGTTGTAGAATATACAAACTAGGCAAGAGCAATGATGAACCAATGGTTGAACTTCCTAGTTTCTCAATGGAAGTAAACTTGTACGTAGCGTCCTTAGGATCCTATGACATCATGTTAGGTATGAATTGACTATGGAAGCATAGAGCTAAAGTGGATTTCAATACTAAAACTGTAGAATTTATTGATGATCTAGGTAATCCAATGTCTTTTCAAGGAACACCTAGAGAAGTAAAATTGTGACATATTTCGGCTATGCAAATGCATAGATTGAAAAAGAAAGGATGTCAACTCTTTGCAGTCAAAATGGATAAATTAGAGAAATTAAGGAAATCACTCCTCAAGATAATGTCATGTATCAAGAATCACAAGAGGTTGAAGAAGGACAAGTGGTGGAATCTAGAGAAATGGATATGGAGAAATATCCCATCTTATGGAAATTTATGGATGTCTTTCCAAATGAACTACTTGGATTGCCTCCCAAGAGAGAATTTGATTTCTCCATTGACATAGTACTAGGGTTAGAACCTGTATCCAAAGTACCTTGTAGGATGACTACAATAGATTTAATGAAGCTTAAGGCACAATCGGAAGAATTGTTGTCCAAGGGATTGATAAGACCCAGCGTTTCACCTTGGGGAGTGCCAATGATCTTTGTTAAGAAGAAGGATGGTACCCTATGCTTATGTATAGATTATCAGATGCTTAACAAAGATTGATAAAGAATAAGTATCCGTTGCCATGCATTGATGATGTTTTTGATTAGATGTGAGGAGCGACAACATTTTCAAAGATTGATCTACAATTTGATTATCATCAACCGAGAATCAAAGACGAGGATAGTTTTAAAATTGATTTCAAAACTCAATACAGACATTACGAGTTCATAGTCCTACCTTTTGGACTTACAAATGCACCTACAAAATTCATGAACCTAATGAATAATGTATTTAGAGATTGCTTGGATAGGTTTGTATTAGTATTACTTAATGATATCTTGATCTATTCTAAGCATGAAGAGGAGCATTGCAAACATTTAGAGGTAGTTCTCCAATGGTTAAGAGAGAACAAGCTATATGGAAAACTCTCTAAGTGTACATTCTTTTAGAAGTGCAGTACCTAAGACATGTAATCTCAGAGAAAGGGATTACAGTTGATCCAACTAAGATAAAGGTGGTACTTGAGTGGCCAGTGCCCAAAGGTGTACTAGAGGTTAGAAGTTTTATGGGTTTGGATAGTTGCTATAGGAAGTTTGTTACAAAATTTTCTAGGATAGCCTTTCCTATTACTTCATTACAAACGAAGGGTAAGAAGTTTGAGTGGTCAAAAAAGTGTCAAGAAACTTTTGACCTACTCAAGGAGAAGTTAACTACTACACCAATATTGAAGGTACCTGATCCAAAAGGCAACTTTACTATCATAACAAATGCATCAAGTGAAGGATTAGGAGGAGTTTTGATGCAAGAAGGGAAAGTCATTGCTTATGAATCAGGAAATCTCAAGCCCTGCGAACAAAATTATGCATCACATGATTTAGAGTTAGCGACAGTTGTTCATGCATTGCAGATGTGGAGACATTATCTAATGGGAAAACCTTATGAATTGAAGACCAATCACCACGGTTTGAAGTATCGATTTACCCAACCCAGTCTGAATGCACGACAAAGAAGGTGGTTGGAGTTAATAGCAAACTATGACTTCAACATCATCCACATCAAGGGAAAAGAGAATCGAGTTGTTGATGCCCTAAGTTGAAGAAGGCATATCACCTCTATGGTAATAATTCAAACTAACTTTAAGGAACAAGTGTTGCAAGAATCCATGAGTGACGAATTTACAAGCAAGTTAAGCAAGCACTCACGAATAATCCAAAAGATGCAAGGTATGAAGGTTTTCACTTTGACCCTAATGGATTACTAAGGTTTAAAGGGAGAGTATATGTACCTAATTTATAAGAGTTAAGGAACCTGGTATGGAAAGAAGTTCATAATGCACCATACTTTGGACATCCTAGTGCAATGAAGATGTTGGTGGATGTGAAGCCATTATATTTTTGGAAGGATATGAAGGGAGATGTTGCTATATTTGTTGCAAGATGCCTAGAGTGTCAAAAAGTAAAAGAAAAAAATCATCACCCTATGGGTCTTTTGTATCCACATGATATACCTGAAAGTAAGTGGCAAGTCATTAGCATGGACTTTGTGCAAGGATTACCTATGTCAAGGAATAAGCACAATGCCATTCTAGTGGTGGTGGAGAATTTAACTAAGGTGGTGCATTTTGTTCTAGGAAATATAATTGATGGAGCTCCTATCATAGCTCAAAAATTTATTCAAGAAGTGTTTAGATTGCATGGGATTCCTAAGAAAATCATTTTAGATAGGGATGCTCATGTGACATCTAGATTTTGGCAAACCTTGTTCTTCTCACTTGGAACTAGGTTGAACATAAGTTTATCTTATCATCCAAAAATGGATGGAAAAATGAAAAGAGTAAACCAAGTGCTTGAAGATCTATTAAGAATGTATTGCATGGATCAACAATACAAGTGGGAAGATTACCTGCCATTAGTTGAGTTTGCATACAACAATTCTTATCATTCAACAATCAAGATGACTCCATTCGAAGCACTGTATGGAAGAAAATGTTGGACTCCTATAAACTACGATAAGCTAGAGGATAGGATAAGTCTTGGGCCAAAGATGTTATAAAAAATGGAGGAGAAAGTAGGAATTATTAAGCAAAGGCTAGTAGAAGCCAATGATAGGTAGAAAAGATATGCATATTCTAAGCGGGCACCCAAAAATTTTGTAGTAGGAGAAAAGGTGTTGTTAAGAGTAAAACCTCATAAGAGTTCCATCAAGTTTGGAAAGTCATCTAAACTAGCTCCATGCTATGTAGGTAATTTTGAGGTTCTAGAGGAAATAAACCCAGTTGCTTATCAAATTGCATTGCCACCACCTCTTTCTAGGATGCACAATGTATTTCACATCTCATACCTTAAAAACTATATATCAAGGGATAACCATGTTATTGATTGGAATGCTTTACAGGTATAGGACAAGGAGTGGTAGCAATTGAACCTCTCAAAGTGCTCAAAACATGTAAGCTTTGCTTACACAAAAAAGAGGTTCTGCAATCTAAAGTCTAGTGGGACCAGTATGTAGAAGAATCTACCACTTGGGAAGACTATGTCGATATTAAGTATAACTTTCCTCATGTCTTACATGCTTTTGAGAGTTCTTAAAAAAAATAAAAATTTGATATGTTTTTTTCTTATAGTATGTGTCTATTTCTACTATCTAAAATCATCGAGAATGATGATTCACAAGGGGGGATATGTTACTGATAGGAAAAGGGTTGGATGAGACAATCACAGTCCCATGCTCTGGGTCTCACCTTGGCAAAACCTTTGGTGTTTCTCTCCACCTTCTTGAACCTATAGGTCCTAAGAATTTTTAGACACCCTGGTTCTTCTGTCCAACCCTTCTATCAATTGCATACACCTAACCAAGTCAAACTTGGTGCTTTCTCCTCCATTTTCCTCCTTGGCCCTTAATCTTCCTAAAGAACAACTAACTCTCCAAACCTCACTAACTTGTTACAGGGGCGTATGGTATCCTCCAAGGCTTCAAAACCATCCCACTGCGTTTCTTGTTCAATCACAAGTCTTCATTCTTCCATCGCTACCACCAAAAACCTAGTTTAGGGTTTAAGAAGGGCTAGTAGCCCTTGAGCCCCTATTAGGCCTCTTAGCCTGAGGAAATAGGCTTTAACTCCCAATTTTCCAAAAGAACTTCACAAACTTGCTTCTTGGACCCTAGTTCATTTTCTGAGCCCTCAAGGATTTTTGACGTTTTAGGCTCCCTCAGTCCGTACACAGGCGAAACCCTGATTTAGTGGGATTTAGGGCTTTTTTTTTTGGCCTTTTCTTGAACAGTCAGTGAACTGTTTGCTTCTTCTAGCCATCAAATGGATTGGTGATGACTCTTGCTTCTTTCCAGGCCTTCTTCAAGACTCCTGCAACAACCCCACACCTTGGTTTGCAAATGAGATGTTACCCCTGCAACGTTAGGGCTTGGTTTTAGACTATCTTCCCTAACCGGGCACTGTCAGCTCGCCTAGGGAAGGTCTTTCACCATGCATCCTTGACACCTATTGACTTCTAAACCTACAATATGTATAGGCATGGAGCTTAGCCTCATTTCCCCATAGTCTACACACCAGGTGCAGTGGAAAGGAGAGGTCTAAGACTCCATGATCAAGAGCTAACCAGTCTGATCAGCAAAGAAAGAAACAAAAAAAACAAAGAATAAAGCTTGGAAACGATTGAACAAAACTTCTAGAAAATACACAAAACTTGTACAATGATTACCACTCATGCTGCACCCTGTTCATTACTAGGAGCTCCTCATTAACACAGAAAAAGAACAAAAAAAAAAGGAAAACTTGCAAGATTTTCAATGTCTTTTCATATAACAACAACTCCAAATGAATCCAAAACTTCTCCCACCCCTTGAATAGGTCAAAGCACACCTTTTAAAGGTTCAACAGGTGGTTACATTTCCATTGGTCAGACTTAACCACCATCAAAGGCCAAAATTGCTTAAAAGCAACATTTTTGGCTTTGTTTTCCAAATTTTGGTGCTTCCTAGTGAAGACCAATTGAGAAACTCATTCACTCCACCATACACTACTGATCTACCTTCATTCTAACATCTTCTAACAACACTAACTCAAAATAACATCACTAACTCAAAATTAAATGGTCAACATGACCTTGAAGTATGAAAACACAAAATTGCTTGCTAAGCTTTGAAAATTTGCTTAGTGTTACTTGATGTTGCCTAGGTGCTCCTGCACCATTCTCCCCCTCTCAGCTCAAACACTAAGGAATGGAAGGAGAGATCAAGGACAGGTCAATGCCCTACTTTTTGAATTCAACTTCATCCACCCAAGTAGCCTCAGATTCATGCTTGTCCTTCCACTTGATGAGGTGTTCCATGTACACCTTGTGTCTTGTGGCCTTCTTCACCCTTGACTCCAAGATCTTCTCTGCCTAAGGCTTGTCCTAAGTAGGTATGGACATGTTTTTGATGTCCTTGAAGACCTCCTTACTATCCTGATCCAAATCCTTGACTGTCCCCTTATACTTGATCAAATCAACAACATTGAATACTGGTGAGATTCCTAGATCGGTAGGTAACTCCACCTTGTATGCATTCTAACCATACTTGGCCAATATCTTGCATGGACCCACTCTCTTCATCTAAAACTTGGTTGACATTCCCTTCTGCAACCTTGACTTGTTAAGGTGGACCATAACATAGTCCCCTACTTGAAATTGCACATCTTTCCTTGACATATCTGCCTTCTCTTTCAATTTTTGGGTAGCCTCAGTGACTGTCCTCTTGACATGCTCCTGAATCTCCTTCATGGTCTGACTGAAGTCTTCTGCATGTCCACTTCTATGTTCCATAGATCCAAGGTCTCTGAGCTCACAAATGCCTCTTGGGTGCATTCCATACACAACTTCAAAAGGACTCTTCCCTGTAGTTCTATTCACACTATCATTGTAAGCATACTTAGCTTGTGAGATAACCATATCCCATGTCTATCCATATTCTTTAGTTAAGCACCTTAAGAGATTACCAAGCACCCTGTTAACCACCTCTGTTTGACCATCGGTCTGAGGGTGGTAAGCTGACCCAAAAGATAGGTTGGTACCCAATCTGCTCCATAGAGTCTTCCAAAAGTGACTCATGAACTTCACATCTCTGTCAGAAACAATGCTTAGAGGCAAGCCATGGATCCTTACAACCTCCTTGAAGAAAATGTGAGCTATGTAGCTAGCATCATGAGTAGTTTTGCAGGGAATAAAATGACTCATCTTACTAAATCTGTCTACCACAACATAAACACTGTCAAAACCAGTCTTGGTCTTAGGAAGGCCTACCACAAAATCCATGCTCACACACTCCCATGGTCTGTTTGGAATGGGCAGGGGTTGATATAAACCAACATTGCTAGCTCCTCCCTTAGCTTGCATACACACAACACATTGTTCCACATACCTTCTAACATCTCTTGCCAACTTAGGCCAATAATAGAATCTTTGCACTAGCTCTAAAGTCTTATTGATACCAAAATGCCCACTAAGACTGCCATTATGCTTTTCCTGAATCGGATTTTCCCTCATTGACCCTCTTGGAACACATAGCTGATTGCCCTTAAACAATAACCCACTTTGCAATGTATACTCTGAGTATTGACTATGGAAATGATTCTCAAAGTTAGAACATACCTTATAGGCCTCTGAAAAGTCTTCATCATCTCCATATAGATCCTTGAAACTCTCTATGCCAATGCTCTTGAGCTGTATCTCTTGCACTGTCAACAACCTTCTGCTTAATGCATTTGCCACCTTATTCATTTGTCCTTTCTTGTGCTTGATGGTAAAAGTAAAAGCTTGGATGTATTCCATCCATTTCAAATGCCTATTACTCAACTTCTCTTGAGTGTTGATAAAACTAAGTGCTTGATAGTCAGTAAAAACCACAAATTCCTTGGGTAGAAGGTAATGCCTCCATTTTCTAAGTGACTAAACGAAAGCATAAAGTTCCAAGTCATAGGCTGAATATTTCTTCTTTGCTTCATTGAGCTTCTCACTAAAGAAGTCTATAGGCCTTCCCTCTTGACTAAGCACACCTCCTACTGCCACTCCACTTGCATCACATTCAACGGTGAACAACTTGTCAAAGCTAGGTAATAAGAGAATTGGTTGAGTTGAGTTGCCACTTCTTGTTTCAGTTTCTCAAACCCTTTCTCAGCTTCTTGTGTCCACACAATCTTAGTTTTCAAACCACCCTTGATTATGTCTAGAACCGGTGCACATATATCACTAAAGTTCCTTATGAATTTTCTATAGAATTGAGCCAATCCATGAAAACTTCTTACCTCTGTCCTTGTGGTTGGTGTAGGCCAGTTTAGGATGGCTTCCACCTTGCTTGGATCCATCTTTAATGAGCCTTTGGATACTACAAAACCTAAGTAGACCAGCTCTTGCTTGAGGAACTCACACTTCTCTATATTGATTGCCAACTTCTCCTCTTGCAACCTTCTAAGAACCATCTCAACATGCTTCAAGTGTTCTTCTGCTGTCTTGCTAAATATGAGTATATCATCAAGATACACTACTACAAATATCCCTATGAAATCCTTAAGTACTTCATTCATGAGTCTCATGAATGTACTAGGGGCATTTGAGAGGCCAAATGGCATCACTTTCCACTCATATAACCCATCATTTGTCTTAAAAGTTGTCTTCCACTCATCACCATCCTTAATTATGATATGATGGTATCCACTCTTGAGATCCAACTTTGTGAAGAACTAAGCACCTCCAAGACAATCCATCAAGTCTTCAATTCTAGGAATAGGAAACCTATACCTAATGGTGATCCTATTTATTGCCCTAGAATTAGTACAAAGTCTCCACTTACCTCCTTTCTTGGTTGCTAAAACCACTGGCACTGCACAAGGGCTGATGCTCTTTTGAATCAATCCTTGATCCAACAATTCTTGGACTTGCCTAGCTACCTCTAGGTTCTGCTCTGGTGTAAGTTTGTATGCTGCTTTGTTAGGCAACGAGGCTCTAGGTATGAAGTCAATTTGATGACTTATTGCTCTCTTTGGTGGTAAGGTTGTAGGTGTGCCATCACTAACTATGCTCTTGTACTTATCTAGTAGCCTTTGGACTACTTCTGGTAAGACTGTCTTTTCAGCCTTGTCTTCTTCTTTAGGTTGCAACAAAACCACATATCCTTCCTTCCCTTGATGTAGGTCCTTAAGGAACTCCTTACCACTGCTCAACATGATGTTAGGTGTCTTTGACTATCCTTCCTCTTCTTCTGTCAGTGACTGCAGCTTGAAGGTTCTTCCATCCTTTTTGAATGAAATAGTATTCTCTTTCCCATCATAAATAGCACTTCTATCATATTTCCATGGTCTGCCCAGTAGTAGATGGCATGCATCCATGGGTAATACACCACAAACTAACTTGTCTTTATAACCTCCAATGGAGAACTCCACTGTTACTTGCTCATTTACTAAAACACTCTGCCCTTTGTTTAGCCATGTGACCTTGTAAGGGTTAGTATGAGGCGACTTCTCTAATTTCAATTTCATTACTACCTCCTCTGATATGATATTGTCTGTTGAACCTGAATCCACTATGACTTTGCATACTTTACGAAGTATCTTGCACCTTACTCTAAATAGAGCTCTCCTTTGTTTAGGTTCCTCCTTGACTGGCTGTTTGATCAGAACTCTGTTAAACATCAGATTCTCTCCTACCTCAGATTTAATGACTGACCTCAGATGCCTTAGGACTCATGGTGTCCTCTTGTGCATAAGCCACTCTCTTTTCATTGCTTGATGAAGATTCTTTCTCCGGGCATCTATAAGCAGGATGGCCTATTTGATTACAATGATAACACTTCATGTTTGCAAAATAAGAATTGCTCCTGCCTGCTCCTCTGCCTCTGTTTGAACCTCTTTGAGGTCCTCTTCCTTTGTTAAATCCACCTCTAGAAGATGTTTCTCCTCCATGTTCAGTAAGTTTAGATTCTCCTTGGTTTCTTTGGTCATTGCCTCTACCTTGGTAGCCACCACGCTGTCCTCTTTGATCTCTTTGATCCTTGCCTTTGCCTCTGCCCTTAGAAGCCCGATCTTGCTTCCTCTTGCTTCTTTCCTCAATCTTGATAGCCAATTGGTAACACTGATGTACTATCTTGGGACTCAAAAGAGCCATCTCCTCTTGGATGTTCCATTTCAAACCGTTAAGGTATCAAGCTACCTTGAGACTCTCATCCTCTGTCACATTAGATCTCATGCAAAGTTTTTGAAACTCCTCAGTGTAAGTGTTTACATCTTGGTCTTTCTGCCTTAGACTTTGCCTCTTCTTGTGTAATTGAATCTCATAGTCATCTGGCATGTAGGCTTCTTTCACCTTAGCAACCATTTCTTTCCAAGTTGATATGGGTTGTTTGCCTTCTTTTTCCCTCTCTGTCTGAATGAACTTCCACCATGTCAAGGCAGATCCTCTCAATCTTGACTTAGCCACCTTTACCTTCTGTGCTTCAGTGATTCCATCACACTCAAAATGGTTCTCCATACCTTCTATCCAATCCATAACTAGATCAGCTTCCATCTTTCCACTAAAAAGTGGTATGCCTTCAAGTGCTTTCCCACTCAAATCTTTCAATGCCTTCAAGAAAGGCTCCTCCCTCAAAACAGGGTCAGGTTTAGGGGTCTTATCTTCCTCTGCAACCTCTTCTTCCTTTGGTATTCTTCCCTCAAACTGTGCACTCCTCACTGCTTGTTCAAGTTGGGCTATTCTTTCCCTCAATTGTTTATTGTCTTCCTCCTGCTCTTCAACCATCTTGGCCAGTTCTACATTTGTCACCATGATGGAAGAATCACTAGACTCAACCTCAGACATACAAGATTCTTTCCCAAATCTTTAACTTGCTCTGATACCAATCTGATAGGAAAAGGGTTGGATGAGACAATCACAGTCCCATGCTCTGGGTCTCACCTTGGCAAAACCTTTGGTGTTTCTCTCCACCTTCTTGAACCTATAGGTCCTAAGACTTTTTAAACACCCCTGGTTCTTCTGGCCAACCCTTCTATCAATTGCATACACCTAACCAAGTCAAACTTGGTGCTTTCTCCTCCATGTTCCTCCTTGGCCCTTAATCTTCCTAAAGAACAACTAACTCTCCAAACCTCACTAACTTGTTGCAGGGGCGTATGGTATCCTCCAAGGCTTCAAAACCATCCCACTGCGTTTCTTGTTCAATCACAAGTCTTCATTCTTCCATCGCTACCACCAAAAACCTAGTTTAGGGTTTAAGAAGGGCTAGTAGCCCTTGAGCCCCTATTAGGCCTCTTAGCCAGAGGAAATAGGCTTTAACTCCGAATTTTCCAAAAGAATTTCACAAACTTGCTTCTTGGACCCTAGTTCATTTTCTGAGCCCTCAAGGATTTTTGACGTTTTAGGCTCCCTCAGTCCGTACATAGGCGAAACCCTGATTTAGTGGGATTTAGGGCTTTTTTTTTGGCCTTTTCTTGAACAGTCAGTGAACTGTTTGCTTCTTCCAGCCACTAAATGGATTGGTGATGACTCTTGCTTCTTGCCAGGCCTTCTTCAAGACTCCTGCAACAACCCCACACCTTGGTTTGCAAATGAGATGTTACCCCTGCAACGTAAGGGCTTGGTTTTAGACTGTCTTCCCTAACCGGGCATTGTCAGCTCGCCTAGGGAAGGTCTTTCACCATGCATCCTTGACACCTACTGACTTCTAAACCTACAATATGTACAAGAATGGAGCTTAGCCTCATTTCCCCACAGTCTACACTCTAGGTGCAGTGGAAAGGAGAGGTCTAAGACTCCATGATCAAGAGCTAACCGGTCTGATTAGCAAAGAAAGAAACAAAACAAACAAAGAATAAAGCTTGGAAACGAATGAACAACACTTCTAGAAACTACACAAAGCTTGTACAATGATTACCACTTGTGCTGCACCCTGTTCATTACTAGGAGCTCCTCATTAACATAGAAAAAGAACAAAAAAAAAAAGGAAAACTTGCAAGATTTTCAATGTCTTTTCATATAACAATAACTCCAAATGAATCCAAAACTTCTCCCACCCCTTGAATAGGTTGAAGCACACCTTTTAAAGGTTCAACAGGTGGTTACATTTCCCTTGGTCAGACTTCACCACCATCAAAGGCCAAAATTGCTTAAAAGCAACATTTTTGGCTTTGTTTTCCAAATTCTGGTGCTTCCTAGTGAAGACCAATTGAGAAACTCATTCACTCCACCATACACTACTGATCTACCTTCATTCTAACATCTTCTAACAACACTAACTCAAAATAACATCACTAACTCAAAATTAAATGGTCAACATGACCTTGAAGTATGAAAACACAAAATTGCTTGCTAAGCTTTGAAAATTTGCTTAGTGTTACTTGATGTTGCCTAGGTGCTCCTGCACCAGTTACACCTCGTTGTGTTACTACTTATTTACTTTTAGCTAGTTGGGTGAAAATGATTGAAATGAGTGTATTTATGTTTTATGTGTTTTGGAAATATGAAGAATAAATGTTGATTCAATTTGATGTTATGAAATGATTCTAATTGTGAAATATTTGATGCAAATGAATGTATTGTTTTCAATTGACTACTATTGCAATGTGATAAGTTAGATGCAAGAATTTAATCAAGCCTCTTGAAGAGAGGGGAAGAATCACTCAAGGAGAAGAAATTGGTCTAGTAACCTTTGATAAAGACCTAAACTGAGCTTTCACACACACACACACACACACACACACACACACTTCTAGTTTGGTCAAGTTGGGATAATAGCTGGGAAATAGTAAGTTACCTTTAGTCTTGCTTGTGGTTTATTTGTGAATGTTTTGTTAAGGGTTTTCAATGTCGAGTCTTTTTGTGATGAGTGAGGTCTTCTTTATGTGTTTCTTTTGAATTGATAGGGATATATACATAAAATGTATATATATGTATATATGTATGTGTCAACAATAAACTCATACACATGAGTAATTACACACGAGTATACATAGATAGACGTATCTACACATGCTTATGGATGGATTACCTATATGCATGGGAATATCGATCAGACAAGATGATATATATATACATACCATGTATATATGTTGATCGATATGAGTGTGTTAATATATCAAAGTATGATATATATATATATATATATATAGTATACGAGTATATATATGTATATGTATTTTAACATATGTGTATGTATCGACGCAATAGAAATGTCCATACAAATATATTATAATATATATATATATATTTATATATACACATACATTATAATATGTGAAATATGAGGATACATATGAGTATCCATATATCAAATGATACAACTCTATTAACTTGTGAATTATGAATATATATATACATATATAAATATATATACTTATATACATGAAATTCGATGGTGTATATATATATATATTATATTATAATGCAATGTTTTCTCTAGTACTGAATTATCATACAGTGCATAGCATTTTAAACTTAGCTTATGCTAAGAATAGTGCATTGCATATTACAATTAAAACAATGCTAAAGTAGCAGTGCATGAATATATATAAATGATGGTGTTTAAAGTACATAAAGTGCAAAGCAATATGAATATAAGCAATGCCATTTAAAGCGCATATAAACCAATGCATTCCAACATGTATGAAACATTGCCAAGACTTTGTCAAAGCAAAACAATAGCAGATAAATATGCACAGGAAATAGTCGACCAAGTCATCAACAAACATCAACCAAATTAAATGGCACAAATAGGCATAATGTGGCACCAATAGAGAGAGAGAGTTGAATCGATTAGAAGTTTGTTTTTCAATATGAATTTCTAGAATGTGAAGCAATTGAATAAATAGAAATAATCAAGTGTGTAGCTGTCTATGTAAGTTTACTTGTAGAAAACATTTACTTTGCAATTTTGATTGTCTTTCTTGTTGTTCATTTGTGAAGTACGACTCATTACCATGGCTATGTATGTGTTCTCTGTGCATCAATTTTAGCTACCACCTTTTGTTTTCCTTACTGAGTCAAATCATTTGAGCTGAGAAGTGTCAATCCTCATGCCTTGTTTCTAGCATTTAGTTGTTGATTTTTGTGTAGCTATTTACCTCATTTGAGAGCACACATTATCTACTTTTTTGTTGTGATTTTCTAAGCTATTGTATTATGAATTTTTGAGTTGTGAGAGAGAGAGTTATTGAGAAAATTGAGAGAGGATTTTGAGGGAGAGTCCTTGGTAAAGTGGGGAAATTCTATTTGAGAGTTGTTGAATGAGTTGGGAAGGTTGTGTTGGGAATTTGAATTAGTTAATTGGAGCATTGTATAAACAGGCATGTTGATTCCCACCCTTTTATACTTTGTTTTATGTTTTTCAAAAATATGGAGTGTCATTGATTGGAAGTTAGTCCTATTGCAAGTATTAGGGAAATATCATTTTATTCTTTTATGAAAGTGAAAGGAAGCTTGTTGTTTTTAAAGATCCATTTACTTGATGTGTTTGTACATATTCCATATTAAGGAATTGGTGGATATAGTGGGTATTATATTCTATAATAGGGAAATAGCTTACATAGCTAATGGTTAAACTAGTTGATTCATAGAGTTACTTTGGTTACTTCGTAGATGTGTTAGATAAAAAATGAGGTAATAGGTTATTCTTGGGGTTAGGATAATCCAATGAAGGGGATAGCCTATGCATAGGGTATGAATGGTCATATATAAATAGAGCTAGGAAAGTGGGTGAGCGTGTGACATACACTCCAAAATTAAGAGTGATGAATACTTTGGCCAAAGTAATGTAAGTTTCCACTGTTTACACTATCAGTTCACTGTGTTTCCAAATTTACGTACTAGATAGGGAATGCCATATGTATAGGTTGTAGCCATTGTATGACAGATCTATAAATGTTTAGGACACACCACTAAGCTCATAAAAGGTCATGTTCTTATGAGGTTACCAAATCAATCTCTTTGTCAAAGGGTAGGGCCATCTGTCAGTTAGATAGATGTGCAGAGGACCACAACTAGTCCAAGGTTGGCGGAAAAGCTCTTGAGTGATGCTTCTCCTCATCAATTGGCGACCAAGGTTTGAATGGAGGATTTTATTTTTCCACTAAGCTCATTGGAGCCTTGTATATGTATTTTGTATCCATTATGATAGAATGATTGCAAAAGAGAAATGTTATCATGAATTATTGACTATGTTATCGATAAATTGAAAAGTTGTAATACTTTGGTATAATAAAAAGACTATGGTTCTACCTTAGGAGATACTAGTGTTGTTATGTTATTTGATTCTATGATGACCATGGGTGATATTAAGTTAAGAGAAGCTAATCACAGTACCATTAGTGGTTTGGTATCACTTTTAGTGGGAGCTTTAGCACTGATGTGGATTTTTCAATTTGACATATGATCCTTGGTTTAAATGATGGGTGTTATTTTTCCATGGTGGACTCTTAATTATTGGTTGGTTTTTTAGCATGATACAAGTGCTAATAGAAGGAGATGTATTCATTGGAGATATAATTTTATTTTGAAGAGATGTAAATCATGATGTCATGGCAAGTTCCTAGGTTTTGTACTAATAATTTAAAAAGGAGATCTGATATTGATTTGAGGTAGTCTAAAGATAAGTATGGGATTGAGTGCGTTGATCATTCATCTTTGGAAGTTTTTGGATATTATAGTGATGTAGTTGGAATTTTTGTTTATCATGGGATAGTTGGTTAGATGCTCATTGATGCTAGATAGACTAAGGTGAGGCTTGATATCTTTAGAATTTGGGGATCATGTTTTGGAACGATGACTCTTGATGATGTTTCATTTTAGAAAGAGTGAGGATCCTTCACTTGAAGCTAGATGTGAGTTCAACATGGAATTGATTAAGAGATTATTTGTGGATAGAGCAATGCCATTTCCCACTCTTGATCCACCTGGCATATAATCATTTGATAGGTATTACCAACCTAGTTTCTCATATGCAATTTATTTAGTTCTCTATCTTCTCATGGGAATGCATCTTAAGCTGTCAATGGTAATTCTAGAGGTTAATTTGAAGAGTACTTGGTATGATCTATTTTTACTTTATCTCCTTAGGTATATGATTTTTCTATGAAGATAATTTTGAGGAGTGTAGGGAATGGTTTTGGTCATATTACCTTTTTTTGGAGATGTTTGTAGGTTGATCTTCCTTTGATTGAGAGGCTTACATCCTTGTTAATTGATTGATATATTGCTATTGTGTTTCACCTTGGGGTTGAATGGTTGGATGTTTTTAAGGATTTTATATTTGGAATTTTGGAGGGAGATATAACTTGTCACTAGTAGAGCACTCAAACGTTTTGGAAAAATGGCACACTATTTGGTATGATTTGCACGTTTTCTCTATATGGTCTATTATTTCTTCTTGAAGGTTTGTATTCATATGATATTGGAATTGAGGTTTGTGTGGAGCTACTGTGATCACCATTTTTTGTGGTCATTTATTGCTATTGCATCTCATTATTTATTAGTAATAATATGGGGTCTCTTTAATCTCTATCTATTGTGATGTGGATAACTTGGGAGAGTTATGGAGATTACTGGTGAGAGAGTGAACATAAATTATTTAGAGGAAGTATGGTCTATTTTATAATAGTAGTTTGGTTGTAATTTGTAGATTGTTGTATGTTCTTGGTAGAAATAACCACACCCACACCTTTCTTGTGAATGTTTTTGGTGGACTTTTGGATGTTATGGTAGACACCAAACTAGAGATTTCATAAATAATGACAGTATTAGAGAGATATATGTTTCATTAGAATGCAATTTAGCTCGGTCTTTAGGTTATTTACATGCATATGTGTTTTGTGCAAGATAATGTATATGCAAGGACTTGATATTGTGGATTGATCTAGATACATGGATAAAGATAAGTTTACTAGTGGGTATGCATTTAACCTATTTTGTGGTGTAGCTAGTTGGATGCATGTACAACAAATTATTTTCATTATTCCAATTAGGTAGATGAGTACTTAGCATTTACTTGGGTCTATTTTTTACTTTTTGTGTTCAAATATCAAGTTGAAACATAGTACACTGATGTTTTTATGTGACAATTGGTGTATCATCACCTTGGATTGGATCTTATCTTTCATGCATTTCAGACATGATGGAGGATGTGAGAGTTTTGGTTGAGATGATGGTCACCTTGGTTTCTATTGTAAATGCTTTGGTGGAGCACATGAGCATATGAAAGTTTAGATGGTGTAAATTAGCTATGTAGATCACCTCTAGATGTTTTAGTTTATCTTTAACCCCTTATGTAATGCACACAACAAGTAGGATAATATTGAGAAAGGCATGTTTTACATATTACATAATAATGTAATATTCTTATTTTATTATGGTTTATTTAAGGATGTAAATATTTCACTAGGATAGGTATTCTTGGAAACACTTTTAAGTTGTAAGATACATTGAACATGTATTTGATTTTAGGTTTCAAGGTCTAGTAAGCACATAATTTATTTAATACCACTTACTGGTTTTGTGCAAGCTTGGCCTTTATATCAAGAAGATAGGTAGTGGTATGTGTACACATTTGGAAAAATCTCAAGGAGATTGCATATATGGTAGGATCCTAAGGAAAGAATGGAGTGGAATGTTTGGCTCCAATATGTTGATGGATTGATCACATGAGGAGTACAATTGAGTTGTTTAATGCTACTAAATTCTTATGTGGAGAACTTTGTAACTTGTGTATTGTAATCTCATTCTCGAGATAATACTTTGAGTTTGTGGTGCTTTAGAGGCTATGTTTTTCCTTGAAAGGATTTTCCCAAGGTACATTTGGTGTTATCTTATATTTATGTTTTGTTATTTTTTTACATTATGGATTCTACATAATATTCTACCATAGTTTCTCTCCTAAAAGTTATGTGGAATCAACATTTGTGGCTTGAAACTCCTAACACATTTATTTCTATGTTTAACTTTATCTCATCCCTATTTACAAACATTCTCCTATATTCACCATTTACACATTGTTGACTAGCCTACATTCACACCCTGACACATTCAATCTTTGCCTCAAAACCAATGCTTCTTGCCTTAGATCAATTTCAAGTGCCTTAAAAGATTGACCCCAGAAACCAATTTTTAAATTTTAAATTTTTAAATTTTCTTGCTTCACTAGCCCTTTGAGTTGAACTAGCGACCATTTTATATAAAATTTTGTTGTCTTGGTATTTAAAGACATTTATATGTGCATGTAATTCACATGTGAATACATGCTAGGTACCAATAGAAGAACAACGAGAAAAGGACTAAAACATATTTCATTCTCTAAAGGGACAAACAATCTTAGTTTGCATCAAAATTATCTAGGTCACTTGTAAATCTTTGTATGCTATCTTTAACCATTTTCTTAATTTTGTAAGGTCAGTTTGATAGGGTGTTGACCTAGGAAAACTTGACTTTAATTATCTAACAATCTCCTTTAAGGTGTTTGTAAACACTGCCTTGAGAAAAAAAGATATAGAGAAGGTGAAGGCAAATATATCACTAATACAATTTTTTTTAAGATATAGTTCATT
>VDFB02370645.1:108060-126027 GCA_007258455.2 Sequoia sempervirens | reverse complement strand
ATTGAAAAAGAAAGGATGTCAACTCTTTGCAGTCAAAATGGATAAATTAGAGAAATTAAGGAAATCACTCCTCAAGATAATGTCATGTATCAAGAATCACAAGAGGTTGAAGAAGGACAAGTGGTGGATTCTAGAGAAATGGATATGGAGAAATATCCCATCTTATGGAAATTTATGGATGTCTTTCCAAATGAACTACCTAGACTGCCTCCCAAGAGAGAATTTGATTTCTCCATTGACATAGTACTAGGGTCGGAACCTGTATCCACAGTACCTTGTAGGATGAATACAATGGAATTAATGGAGCTCAAGGCACAATTGGAAGAATTGTTGTCCAAGGGATTGATAAGACCCAGTGTTTCACCTTGGGGAGTGCCAGTGATCTTTGTTAAGAAGGATGTTACCCTATGCTTATGTATAGATTATCGGATGCTTAACAAAGATATGATAAAGAATAAGTATCCGTTTCCATGTATTGATGATCTTTTTGATTAGATGTGAGGAGCGACAACATTTTCAAAGATTGATCTACAATTTGATTATCATCAACTGCGAATCAAAGAAGAGGATAGTTTTAAAATTGCTTTCAGAACTCGATACAGACATTACGAGTTCACAGTCCTACCTTTTGGACTTACAAATGTACCTGCATCATTCATGAACCTAATGAATAACGTATTTAGAGATTGCTTGGATAGGTTTGTATTAGTATTACTTGATGATATCTTGATCTATTCTAAGCATGAAGAGGAGCATTGCAAACATTTAGAGGTAGTTCTCCAATGGTTAAGAGAGAACAAGCTATATGGAAAACTCTCTAAGTGTACATTCTTTTAGAAGTGTAGTACCTAAGACATGTAATCTCAGAGAAAGGGATTGTAGTTGATCCAACTAAGATAAAGGTGGTACTTGAGTGGCCAGTGCCCAAAGGTGTACCAAAGGTTAGAAGTTTTATGGGTTTGGATGGTTACTATAGGAAGTTTGTTGCAAACTTTTCTAGGATACCCTTTCCTATTACTTCATTACAAAGGAAGGGTAAGAAGTTTGAGTGGTCAAAAAAGTGTCAAGCAACTTTTGACCTACTCAAGGAGAAGTTAACTACTACACCAATATTAAAGGTACCTGATCTAAAAGGCAACTTTACTGTCATAAAAAATGCATCAAGTGAAGGATTAGGAGTAGTTTTGATGCAAGAAGGGAAAGTCATTTCTTATGAATCAAGAAAGCTCAAGCCTTGCGAACAAAATTATGCATCACATGATTTAGAGTTAGCGACAGTTGTTCATGCATTGTAGATGTGGAGACATTATCTAATGGGAAAACCTTATGAATTGAAGACTGATCACCACGGTTTGAAGTATCTATTTACCCAGCCCAGTCTGAATGGACGACAAAGAAGGTGGTTGGAGTTAATAGCAAACTATGACTTCAACATTAGCCACATCAAGGGAAAAGAGAATCGAGTTGTTGATGGCCTAAGTTGAAGAAGGCATATCACCTCTATGGTAATAATTCAAACTAACTTTAAGGGACAAGTGTTGCAAGAATCCATGAGTGGCAAATTTTACAAGCAAGTTAAGCAAGCACTCATGAATAATCCACAAGATGCAAGGTATGAAGGTTTTCACTTTGACCCTAATGGATTACTAAGGTTTAAAGGGAGAGTATATGTACCTAATTTATAAGAGTTAAGGAACTTGGTATGGAAAGAAGTTCATAATGCACCTTACTTTGGACATCCTAGTGCAACGAAGATGTTGGTGGATGTGAAGCCATTATATTTTTGGAAGGATATGAAGGGAGATGCTGCTAGATTTGTTGCAAGATTCCTAGAGTGTCAAAGAGTAAAAGCGAAAAATCATCACCCTACGAGTCTTTTGTATCCACATGATATACCTGAAAGTAAGTGGCAAGTCATTAGCATGGACTTTGTGCAAGGATTACCTATGTCAAGGAATAAGCACAATGCCATTCTAGTGGTGGTGGAGAAGTTAACTAAGGTGGTGCATTTTATTTTGGGAAATATAACTAATGGAGCTCCTATCATAGCTCAAAAATTTATTCAAGAAGTGTTTAGATTGCATGGGATTCTTGAGAAAATCATTCCAGATAGGGATGCTCATATGACATCTAGGTTTTGGCAAACCTTGTTCTCCTCACTTGGAACTAAGTTGAACATAAGTTTATCTTATCATCCAGAAATGGATGGAAAAATGAAAAGAGTAAACCAAGTGCTTGAAGATCTATTAAGAATGTATTGCATGGATCAACAATACAAGTGGGAAGATTACCTGCCATTAGTTGAGTTTTCATACAACAATTCTTATCATTCAACAATCAAGATGGCTCCATTTGAAGCACTGTATGGCAGAAAATGTTGCAATCCTATAAGATATGATAAGCTAGAGGATAGGATAAGTCTTGGGCCAAAGATGTTATTAGAAATGGAGGAGAAAGTAGGAATTATTAAGCAAAGGCTAGTAGAATCCAATGATAGGTAGAAAAGATATGAATATTCTAAGCGGGAACCCATAAATTTTGTAGTAGGAGAAAAGGTGTTGTTAAGAGTAAAACCTCATAAGAGTTCCATCAAGTTTGGAAAGTCATCTAAACTAGCTCCGTGCTATGTAGGTAATTTCAAGGTTCTAGAGGAAATAAACCCAGTTGCTTATCAAATTGCATTGCCACTAGCTCTTTCCAGGATGCACAATGTATTTCACATCTCATACCTTAAAAAGTATATATCAGGGGATAACTGTTACATCCCAAATTGTGACGTTACAATTTACCATTACTAGATAGAGTAAATGTGAATTCTGGAGGTGAATTAATGATGCTTGTACCTTGTTTTCAATATGAATGTTGTTTCATTTGATGTTATTCTTGGTGAAATACTGCATAAAGAAGAATGAAAGGTTATTGATTTGTGAATAATATAACTTTGTAATCTGTTTCGTAGCATTACCTTTGTTTTAGAGCATATGACTCAGTTATTTGTGCATCGGTGTGAAGGAAAGCGAGGTTGCATACCTCGGAGGAGATATCACTTTCGAGGAGGAAGAACGTTCAATTAGCGATGAGCCAATTGGGCAGCTGCACACACATATTATAAAATTAAGCTAAGTCAATTGTTGAGTTAAAGATGCCAGTCTCTTCCAAGTGACTTGTTGCTATCGGTAGGAGTCGTATCACTTAAGATGTGGTGAATATAATTGATGCTTTCCGGTACTAACCGCTATGTGGAATAATATTCTGCCCAGCGTTGGAGGTGAATGTATGTACTATATACGCATAAATATCTTTAAATTATAGACTATTCGCGTAATACGATACAACATTATGAGGAAGCGGGATGGATGCCATGCGATTACGCCGATACCGAAATACCGCTTATAGAATCACATTATGCGGGGAGCATATAAAAGTGGTACGTAATACATACCCACAACCAACCTGTTATATATATATGTGAATGTGAATAAATATTATGTTGATATTACCTCAGAATCTATGTATACACATATATATACATGTACATGGGTACGTATAATGAAAGTATGCTGACTGGCTCGCATAATACGTACATTGTAATTAAAAATGTATATGTATATACATGTATATATGTAAAGGTAAATAGATTTATATATTTAATATTATATCAAGTATGTATATAATATAGTATTTACAAAATATATATATGTATACGAGATTATTTAAATTATTAAATTTAAATAATTATACATAAATATATAATGTAAATTAAATCTATATTATATATATATTTTAATATAATAAAATAAATATATAAATATATTTAATTAAATGGAATTGAAAATCAAATGAAGTTTAAAAGTGTTGAAGTGAAATCACGAATTTGAAACATGAGACGTTTTTCTCAAAAATGAATATTTCCTTCAAAAGTCAAACAACTCTTGGAAATCAAATACTATGACTTCAAAATTAAATCAAATATTATTGTCACAATTTCACCAAGATTCAAATATTTCTTTTGGAACTATATTGAAACTATGAAGTGGAAAATAAAGAAGAAATAAGAGCTTCCTGTGAAAATGGCGCTTGAGGAATCGCGCAACCATGACAGGGTAACATAACACGGCTAAAAGGAAGCCATTTGTAACCAGGGAAATGGAGATGTGGACGCCATTGGAAGAGGGACTTAATCTTGCATTAAACCATCACTTATCTTCACCTGTTGAATCGCACCAATACCAGAAAGTGTCGCAATTTTAAGAATTGGTCATGTGCAAAATAAACTTTCTTCTCTGCTGTCAACAAATGGAGGTCAAAATCTTCTCAAAAGGGTGACACATTTCTTATTTGAACCCTTCCAAACCCCGTTGGTAGCTTAGACGCCATGGAAAGAGGAATTGGTTAAATTTTGAAACACTATATAAAGCCTGCAATGCTCATTCTTCAAAACACGAAATTAGAAGTTTGCAAGTTCGTTTCTGTTCTCTTCAAGTGAGTTTATTCTATTGAGAAGTGTGCAATATTAGGCTGAGAGTGAGTTTTTCTTTGTAGTGGGTATATTCTGTTCTGCTGTGAGGATTTTCATCAATTATGGAAATCAGTATTTACTTGGCAAAGAAGTCATTTCTGTCATTTGTCATCTCTTTGAGTAGCAAGTTGAGTTCATCTTTAGCTGGATATCCTTTGACTAGAAGTTGAAGGAGTAGCAGTTTTCTACTAGAGCAGCAACTGTGGGAAGCTAATACAGGCATGTTATTTCTTTTATGTTGCCATGTTTTGTTGCTTTGATAATCAGAAGATACTCTGTTATATGTCCCTGTTGAAAATAGGTAGGGAGTGATGATTGTTTATTTGATATATTATGAATTGAAAATCTGAAGAATGATTTCAATTATAAAAAGATATTTTGGGAAAGAGAAAGAAAAATACATGCTTTGTACTATTAGCTTTGCATTTATTAGTAGATGGATTTACTGATGCATTGAAGATTTAATGGAATTATTTGTATTGACTCCATATAAGGAGTGTATGCTGCGTTGCGCATTAATACTGAGGATCGGATGAGGGGCATTTAGCAGCTGTCACAACTAGTTAGCAGTTCGCCTTAATTGAGTTAATGACAATAGAAGCTCCTAGGATGAGAGTATCCAGTTTAAGGGAGATAGTTGTAAGTACTTGTTAAAATGATCTTCGTACTAGTAGTTAGTTTGTTGTAGGAAGTCTAGGGTATGGACTACCCCGATAGACCAACCTACGCGTAGTGTAAGAAAGCCTTAATACAAATCAGCCCCGAGTAGTGTATATGATAGATGACTAACTTATTCAAGTAGATGATAATACTTTGGCTAAAAGTAGTGAAATACTTTTGTCTTACATATAGATGTGAAAATAGTTGAAGTTTGCATCGAGTTCATTGATCAGAAGTACATACCTGGACCCGAGATCTCAGGTATGCATAGGACTAGTTATGTAGGAACACAACATCTTTCAAATTTGGTAAACGTTAAAGGAATACCTACCAATTTCTTCTACACTTTGAAGGAGGAGACCTCTATCTATGGAGGATAGGGTAGGGGGACACTTGCGTACCAAGTCGTTTGCTGAGGAAAGATGCAGAGTGATGTGCTATAGCTACCGTTGAAGTGGCGGGTGTAGGTTGAAGGAACTGCGACACTTCACCCACTGAATTTATTTGTTCTAAAGCTCATTGGAGCTATGATAGATAAGGTATGTATTCTTGTTTCATGTAATTTTGAAGTATTTATATTGAGATGGAATCTTTGTTGTAGATTGATATAGCAACATGTTCATGTATTATCAATAAAGAAAAGATTTTTTTTTTATGCAATGTCATGATAACACGTTTACATACTTGAAGGATGTAAATGATGAAAATTTTAATTTTACCGAAAGGACAGGTTGTTACAATAACCATGTTATTGATTGGAATGCTTTACAGGTATAGGACAAGGAGTGGTAACAATCGAACCTCTCAAATTGCTCGAAACATGTAAGCTTCGCTTACACAACAAAGAGGTTCTGCAATCTAAAGTCTAGTGGGACCAGTATGTAGAAGAATCTGCCACTTGGGAAGACTATGCCGATATTAAGTATAAGTTTCCTCATGTCTTACATGCTTTTGAGAGTTCTTGAAAAAAAAAACAATTTTGATATGTTTTTTCTTATAGTATGTGTCTATTTATACTATCTAAAACCATTGGGGATGATGATTCACAAGGGGGGATATGTTACACCTTGTTGTGTTACTACTTATTTACTTTTAGCTAGTTGGGTGAAAATGCTTGAAATGAGTGTATTTATGTTTTATGTGTTTTGGAAATATGAAGAATAAATGTTAATTCAATTTGATGTTATGAAATGATTCTAATTGTGAAATATTTGATGCAAATGAATGTATTGTTTTCAACTGACTACTATTGCATTGTGATAAGTTAGATGTAGGAATTTAATCAAGCCTCTTGAAGAGAAGGGAAGTATCACTCAAGGAGAAGAAATTGGTCTAGTAACCTTTGATAAAGACCTAAACTGCGCTTTCACACACACACACACACACACACACACACACACTTCTAGTTTGGTCAAGTCGGGATAATAGCTGGGAAATAGTAAGTTACCTTTAGTCTTGCTTGTGGTTTATTTGTGAATGTTTTGTTAAGGGTTTTCAATGTCGAGTCTTTTTGTGATGAGTGAGTTCTTTATGTGTTTCTTTTGAATTGATAGGGATATATACATAAAATGTATATATATGTATATATGTATGTGTCAACAATAAACTCATACACATGAGTAATTATGCACATGAGTATATGTAGATAGACGTATCTACGCATGCTCATGGATGGATTACCCATATGCATGGGAATATCGATCGAACATGATGATATATATACATACATACCATGTATATATGTCGATCGATATGAGCGTGTTAATATATCAAAGTATGATATATATATATATATATATATATGTATTTCTTTGCTCGGTATCGGCATAATAAAACATCCATGCTAAATATATATGCACGGTGTTATATAACCATGTGAAATGGGGATACCGCCGTGATGCATCGCATCAAATGGTATAACTCTGCGGCGTGGTGGCGGAATATATATATATATAAATATAACCATGCTTGCGGTCGGTCGGGAAGATTATTGCTCTATATACCATTATATTAAATATTTTCTCTAGTACTGGATTATCATATAGTGCATAGCATTTTAAACTTAGCTTATGCTAAGAATAGTGCGCTACATATTTCAATTAAAACAATGCTAAAGTAGCAGTGCATGAATATATACAAATGATGGTGTTTAAAGTACATAAAGTGCAAAGCAATATGAATATAAGCAATGCCATTTAAAGCACATATAAACCAATGCATTCCAATGTGTATGAAACATTGCCAAGACTTTGTCAAAGCAAAACAATAGCAGATAAATATGCATAGGAAATAGTCGACCAAGACATCAACAAACATCGACCAAATTAAATGGTGCAAATAGGCATAATGTGGCGCCAATAGAGAGAGAGAGTTGAATTGATTAGAAGTTTGTTTTTCAATATGAATTTCTAGAATGTGAAGCAATTGAATAAATAGAAATAGTCAAGTGTGCATCTGTCTATGTAAGTTTACTTGTAGAAAACATTTACTTTGCAATTTTGATTGTCTTTCTTGTTGTTCATTTGTGAAGTGCGACTCATTACCATGGCTATGTATGTGTTCTTTGTGCATAAATTTTAGCTACCACCTTTTGTTTTCCTTACTGAGTCAAATCATTTGAGCTGAGAAGTGTCAATCCTCATGCCTTGTTTCTAGCATTTAGTTGCTGATTTTTGTGTATAAATAGAAGAGCTATTTACCTCATTTGAGAGCACACATTATCTACATTTTTGTTGCGATTTTCTGAGCTATTGTATTCTGAATTTTTGAGTTGTGAGAGAGAGTTATTGAGAAAATTGAGAGAGCATTTTGAGGGAGAGTCCTTGATAAAGTGGGGAAATGCTATTTGAGAGTTGTTGACTGAGTTGGGAAGGTTGTGTTGGGAATCTGAATTAGTTAATTGGAGCATTGTATAAATAGGCATGCTGATTCCTACCCTTTTATACTTTGTTTTATGTTTTTGGAAAATATAGTGTCATTGATTGGAAGTTAGTCCTATTGCAAGTATTAGGGAAAGATCGTTTTATTCTTTTATGAAAGTGAAAGGAAGCTTGTTGTTTTTAAAGATCCATTTACTTGATGTGTTTGTACATATTCCATATTAAGGAATTGGTGGATATAGTGGGTATTATATTCTATAATAGGGAAATAGCTTACGTAGATAATGGTTAAACTAGTTGAAGTTACTTTGGTTACTTCGTAGATGTGTTAGATAAAAAAATGAGGTAATAGGTTATTCTTGGGGTTAGGATAATCCAATGAAGGGGATAACCTATGCATAGGGTATGAATGGTCATATATAAATAGAGCTAGGAAAGTGGGTGAGCGTGTGATGTACACTCCAAAATTAAGAGTGATGAATACTTTGGCCAAAGTAGTGTAAGTTTCCACTGTTTACACTATTAGTTCACCGTGTTTCCAAATTTACGTACTTGATAGGGAATGCCATATGTATAGGTTGTAGCCATTGTATGATAGATCTATAAATGTTTAGGACACACCACTAAGCTCATAAAAGGTCATGTTCTTATGAGGTTACCAAATCAATCTCTCCGTCGAAGGGTAGGGCCATCTATCATTTAGATAGATGTGCATAGGACCACAACTAGTCCAAGGTTGGCGGAAAAGCGCTTGAGTGATGCTTCTCCTCATCAATTGGTGACCAAGGTTTGAATGGAGGATTTTTTTTTTCCACTAAGCTCATTGGAGCCTTGTATATGTATTTTGTATCCATTATGATAGAATGATTGCAAAAGAGAAATGTTATCATGAATTATTGACTATGTTATCGATAAATTGAAAAGTTGTAATACTTTGTTATAATAAATTGACTATGGTTCTACCTTAGGAGATACTAGTGTTGTTATGTTATTTGATTCTATGGTGACCATGGGTGATATTAAGTTAAGAGAAGCTAATCACAATGCCATTAGTGGTTTGGTAATCACTTTTAGTGGAGCTTTAACTTAGCGATGTGGATTTTCAATTTGATAAATGATCCTTGGTTTAGAGGATGGGTGCTATTATTCCATAGTGGACTCTTGATTATTAATTATATTTTTGGAATGATATAGATTCTCTTGGGATCAAATATACTCATTAGAGACACATAATCTTATTTTTATGATATGTAGGACATGATGTCATGGCAAGTTCCTAGCTTCTATACTAATAATTTAAAAGAGGAGATCTGATATTGATTTGGGGTAGTCCTAAAGGAATAGAAATTATGGGATTGAGTCGTTGATCCATTCATCTTTGGAAGTTTTTGGATATTATAGTAGTGTAGTTGGAATTTTTGTTTATCATGGGATAGTTGGTTGGAAATGCTCATTGATGCTAGATAGACTAGGTGAGGCTTATTATCTTTAGAATTTGGGGATCTCATGTTTTGGAACGATGACTCTTGATGATGTTTCATTTTAGAAAGAGTGAGGATCCTTCACTTGAAGCTAGATGTGAGTTCAACATGGAATTGATTAAGAGATTATTTGTGGATAGAGCAATCTCATTTCCCACTCTTGATCCACCTGGTATAGAATCATTTGATAGGTATTACCCACCTAGTTTCTCATATGCAATTTATTTAGTTCTCTATCTTCTCACGGGAATGCATCTTAAGCTGTCAATGCCAATTCTAGAGGTTAATTTGAAGAGTACTTGGTATGATTTATTTTTACTTTATCTCCTTAGGTATATGATTTTTCTATGAAGATAATTTTGAGGAGTGTAGGGAATGGTTTTGGTCATATTACCTTTTTTTGGGAATGTTTGTAGGTTGATCTTCCTTTGATTGAGAGGCTTACATCCTTGTTAATTGATTGATATTGCTATTGCATTTCACCTTGGGGTTGAATGGTTGGATGTTTTTAAGGATTTTCTATTTGGAATTTTGGAGGGAGATATAACTTGTCACTAGTAGAGCACTCAAAGGTTTTGGAAAAAGGGCACACTATTTGGTATGATTTGCACGTTTTCTCTATATGGTCTATTATTTCTTCTTGAAGGTTTGTATTCATATGATATTGGAATTGAGGTTTGTGTCACAGAGCTACTGTGATCACCATTTTTTGTGGTCATTTATTGCTATTGCACCTCATTATTTATTAGTAATAATATGGGGTCCCTTTAATCTCTATCTATTGTGATGTGGATAACTTGGGAGAGTTATGGAGATTACTGGTGAGAGATTGAACATAAATTATTTAGAGGAAGTATGGTCTATTTTATAATAGTAGTTTGGTTGTAATTTGTACATTGTTGTATGTTCTTGGTAGAAATAACTACACCCACACCTTTCTTGTGAATGTTTTTGGTGGACTTTAGGATGTTATGGTAGACACCAAACTAGAAATTTCATAAATAATGACAGACGTATTAGGGAGATATATGTTTCATTAGAATGCAATATAGCTCGGTCTTTAGGTTATTTACATGCATATGTGTTTTGTGCAAGATAATGCATATGCAAGGACTTGATATTGTGGATTGATCTAGATACATGGATAAAGATAAGTTTACTAGTGGGTATGCATTTAACCTATTTTGTGGTGTAGCTAGTTGGATGCATGTACAACAAATTATTTTCATTATTCCAATTAGGTAGATGAGTACTTAGCATTTACTTGGGTCTATTTTTTACTTTTTGTGTTCAAATATCAAGTTGAAACATAGTACACTGATATTTTTATGTGACAATTGGTGTATCATCACCTTGGATTGGGTCTTATCTTTCATGCATTGACATGATGGAGGATGCAAGAGTTTTGGTTGAGATGATGGTCACCTTGGTTTCTATTGTAAATGCTTTGGTGGAGCACATGAGCATATGAAAGTTTAGATGGTGCAAATTAGCTATGTAGATCACCTCTAGATGTTTTAGTTTATCTTTAACCCCTTATGTAATGCACACAACAAGTAGGATAATATTGAGAAAGGCATGTTTTACAAATTACATAATAATGTAATATTCTTATTTTATTATGGTTTATTTAAGGATGTAAATATTTCACTAGGATAGGTATTCTTGGAAACACTTTTAAGTTGTATGAGACATTGAACATGTATTTGACTTTAGGTTTCATGGTCTAGTAAGCACATAATTTATTTAATACCACTTATTGGTTTTGTGCAAGCTTGGCCTTTATATCAAGAAAGGTAGTGGTATGTGTACACATTTGAAAAAATCTCAAGGAGATTGCATATATGGTAGGATCCTAAGGAAAGAATGGAGTGGAATGTTTGGCTCCCATATGTTGATGGATTGATCACACGAGGAGTACAATTGAGTTGTTTAATGCTACTAAATTCTTACGTGGAGAACTTTGTAACTTGTGTATTGTAATCTCATTCTTGAGATAATACTTTGAGTTTGTGGTGCTTTAGAGGCTATGTTTTTCCTTGAAAGGATTTTCCCAAGGTACATTTGGTGTTATCTTATATTTATGTTTTGTTATATTTTTACATTATGGATTCTACATAATATTCTACCATAGTTTCTCTCCTAAAAGTTATGTGGAATCAACATTTGTGGCTTGAAACTCCTAACACATTTATTTCTATGTTTAACTTTATCTCATCCCTATTTACAAAAATTCTCCTATATTCACCATTTACACATTGTTGATTAGCCTACATTCACACCCTGACACATTCAATCTTTGCCTCAAAACCAATACTTTTCTTGCCTTAGTCAATTTCAAGTGCCTTAAGATTGACCCCAAGCTTAATTTTTAAATTTTAAATTTTTAAATTTTCACCCCTTTTCACTAGCCCTTTGAGTTGAACTAGCAACCATTTTATATAAAAAATTGTTGTCTTGGTATTTAAAGACATTTATATGTGCATGCAATTCACATGTGAATACATGCTAGGTACCAATAGAAAAACAACGAGAAAAGGACTAAAACATATTTCATTCTCTAAAGGGACAAACAATCTTAGTTTGCATCAAAATTATCTAGGTCACTTGTAAATCTTTGTATGCTATCTTTAACCATTTTCTTAATTTTGTAAGGTTAGTTTGATAGGGTGTTGACCTAGGAAAACTTGACTTTAATTATCTAACAATCTCCTTTAAGGTGTTTGTAAACACTGCTTTGAGAAAAAAAGATATAGAGAAGGTGAAGGCAAATATATCACTAATACAATTTTTTTTAAGATATAGTTCATTCTTGCACATTAGATCATTTTCATGATGCTTGGTATCAATCTTGATTGACTTAGATTCAACCCACAAAGATTTTTGAGACTATTTGAAACCCAAGACATTCATCCTATTGTGAGCATTAATTTCTTACACTTGGAGGCTTAATCCTACACAATATCAACATTAGTTCTCCATCATTGTTTTTAAAGCCAAATGCACCTATCCTCCTATTTATTATTACATTATTGTTTGCTCATCTACACTAGCTACTACTTAATTAAATCTAGGGCAATGAACTAATATGCTTTTCTCTATGGACTTTCAAGCTCCAATTTAGTCCTACAAATATTTTATCATATCGTATGAGTGGTCTCACGTCAAAAATAGAAATACTGTCTCACATCAAAAAATAAAAATCCAGTCAGAAAAATTAATGAGAACTTGTGTTACATCTCCATCTGTATGATATATCAATGCCAATAACACCATAATTTTTCTATAAATACACATTAATGCCAATAACACCATCATTTTTCTATAAACACACATTACACCTTCTGATAATACAAGTGCTAATGCTATACTTATTTTTTTCTTTCATTCAATTAGCTTAGATTTATGTAAGGGAAAATATTATTCCTCACATTTTAAATTTTTTCTTCCAATATTATCTATTGGACATGATGCCTTTGACTGGTTAAGATTCCAAAACAGAAAGAAGTTTTAAGCTTCAATTAATTAAAACTTAAGATCAAATGAACACCCTGAATGCTCAATAGATGCTGCCCATGTCATTTCTGGTAACATATACAACAAAAATACCGTAGCAGACAACTCCCTAAAAAGCCCGTATACAGTACTTTTTAGTTCAGGTCCCTCTGAACATACTGAACACTGGAACAATCTGACAATCTTAAGGATGCAATCCCATAAAATATCTATGAGTGAGTACTGGTTTTGTAGCTCTGTTTCAATTGGGCAAGCAAGCAAATAATGAAGTAATTGAGGTACTTGAGCACCTGATGGATCCAAAAAGAAACCAGGGAAGATTGATAGGACAAAGAATCTACATGTTTCTGAGAAATTGATGTATAGGTGTAATCAAGAGAGTTTGGCTTTTATAAGTTCTTGGAAAAGTTGATAGATTGTTGATGAAAGTCTAAAGGCCAAGTCAAGTGACCTTTCTTGTACTACCCACATCACATGTACATAGATATCAACCTTTATGTTAATAGGGTGATGTTACTGATAACTATGTTGGCTTCCTTATCTCCTTTTTTTGAACTGAAAACTTAAACACTTCCATTCTTAAAAACCTCCAAAAATATACCTTTTCCCAAAGCTGAAATATACAGGCTAAAATTAATTCTATGACTAAAAATTGCTCACATCTTAAGCCTTAAATTGACCAATCATAATGTTTATCCAAAGCTGAAATATACAGGCTAAAATTAATTCTATGACAAAAAATTTCCTCACATCTTAAGCCTTAAATTGACCAATCATAATGTTTATCCAATTCAGGACATGTCTGCAAATGCTATAACAGTCCTTAAAATGTACTGAGGTCTTTGTGTTCATTGGGTATATGCATTTCAATTTGCAGACTATCTTATCCTGCTCGCTTGCCAGGGCATCTGAAATTAGTTCTATTTAATCAAATACACTCATTATACTTTTGGGTTTCCTGAAAGTGTAGATGTTTTTTTAATTAACTGAAAATCAATTTTAAAGAGAAACAATTAACATTATATATCATCATAATAAACCACATTAATTTGCAGCATCATCATAATAAATCACATTAATTTACAGACATATATTATGATTGAATAATTAGTTCATGTACTCAAAAAAATCTTGCTTACCATACAAAATATTGCAGACTTGCACACTCTTTTATTGTCTTCTCATCTCAAGTGTTTACAAACAACAATGGAAATGTCTTTTAAAGAGTTTGCAGTTCCCAAATAAAAAATTAAATTAAATGTAAACTACACTGCTTTTTACAGATTTAATAGCTTTTTATAGCTCTTTACATGCATTTTTATAACAGATTTTATCTATTAAATCTGAGCAGTTCATGCCCTTTTAAAATAACAAATAAACATTAATCAAAACAATTTTTTCATGTATATAAAATAGTAAAACTGAAGGTAATTGTAAAAATAGAGTTCTAAATTCTTTCATGAAATATTTTTTTATCTATCAATTATCAACATTTCTTTTGATGTTGAGCAGACTTACAAGATAACCTTAGAGTGTCAAAAATGGAACCTTCACAATTACTTTTATAAAAAGTTGTTTTTGAGCCTTCATGTATCTCAATTATGCTTCGTTCTTTTGAATCAAATCTTAAATGAAATGACATTTCAAATTGAAATGCTTTGTCTTACAATAATGGATAGGATTCTTGACCACCTTAATTGTATTTATGTTATCACAAAAACTGTGGCACGCTGAATTTGTTTCACCCCTATTTATTTAGAAATTTTCAAAGTCATAATGCTTGTGTACATGTAGAATTGACTACAATATACTCTGCTTTTGTAGATGAAAGAGCAAATGAACTTTTCCTCTTTGAATTCCATGTAAGCAAACTTAAATTAAGTGAAAAAAATGTAGACTTTTGATTATCCAAACTGGCTCCACAATCTGAATCACCAAAGCCAACAAGTTCAAATGTTGTAGAAATATAATAATGCTTACTAAAATTTGTAGTACCTCTCACATGCCTCAATATCTTCTTGGCTACCTTCATATGAATTTTGGATGGTTTATTTATATATCTTGAAACAAGATAAACTAAATAAGCAATATTTGGTCTTGTGTGCATTAGAAACATCAAACTTCCAAAAATACTTCAATAGTTTGTCTCATCAACTATTTTAACACCAACTTATTTACACAACATAACTCCATGAGCAGTTAGAATGGAGGCTTCTTTACAATCAGCAATACCAAATTCCTTTAACATATCCTTTGCATACTTTGTTTGAGAAATGAAAATTCCATCGTCACTTTGATGAGCTTGCAGTCCTAGAAAGTATTGATGAGACAAATTTCATTTCAAATTCATTTGGATCATAGAAATCTTAAATTCATCCTTCATCTTGAAATTTCTACCCATATACAAAAAATCATCAATGTACAAACTTATAATAAGGGTATCATTACCTTCTTGTTTGTAGTAAAGAGTAGTTTCACTCTTGCATCTCTTAAATTCATTCTATTAAAAATATCCATCAATCTTAGCATACCATGCTCTTGGTATTTTCTTGAGACCATAAAAAGCCTTCTTCAACTCATAGTGTACATAGACTTCTTGTTCTATGTAACCATTTAAGAAGGCACTTTCCAAATACATGTAATGTATGCTCCATTTATTTTGAAATGCTTATGAAACCAACATTATAATTGCCTATTGTCTTGCTGCTAGTGTAAACGTTTGTTCATAATCTATTCTATACCTTTGTGTGAGATTTTTGCAACTAACCATGTCTTGTGTCTTTTAACACTACTATCATTGTTGTGCTTATTTTTTTAGTTTTTTAGACCCACTTACTATCGATATTTTTCTTGTCATGTGGAAGCTTGGTAAGCGCACAAGTACCATTATTGTAAATGAATTCTATTTCTTCTCGTATTGTTTGCACCCAAAAATCATTAGTGCATGCATCTTCAAAACATGACGACCGTCCGAAATCATCCTATGAAATAAAAGTAAAATTTACTATCTCACCTCTTAGATTATTTCATGAGCTTCACTTTTACTTCTCTAATAGCTATTAATTAATCTTCTTTGTTTTTTTGTGAAATAAATTTAAAATTTACTATCTCACCTCTTAGATTATTTCATGAGCTTCACTTTTACTTCTCTAATAAATGTCAATTAATCTTCTTCTTCTTTTTTTTTTTTTGGTGAAACATTGATGTGAAGTTGGAGTTGCAATAGAATTAAAAGAGGGGCTACTTGGTCAACTTTATAGTATTATGAACTAAAATATTAGTGGGTTTCTCATTAACAATATTATCAATAATACCACTGTTACAAATGGATTTTGGCTTTCAACATGACCTTTTAATGATCATAAACTCCCCTTTCATTATATCTCTTGACACAACAATGTTATTAATGATATCATTAGACAAACTATAAGCTTTACTTTATTCGCTGAACTCAAATAATGCATGGTTCACTTTTTCAATCTAACTTGTCTTTTTTTATCATTTGTACATGAACATTGACATTAGACTTTTTGTCATACCATGATCCATAAGGAGTCATCCTATCAAGTGCACTAATGAAACTTTGATTGAGAAAATAGATTGTTGTAGCAATTGCATTAGACCAAAAATAATTGCTTAAACCATTGGTTTGTAATATACTCATTTCCACTTTCACCACTATACAAATTCTTTATTTTAGAAACACAATTTTGTTGAGGTGCATAAGTAGTGGCAATTTTTCTTTTGATGCGATTAAGATCACAATAACCCACAAAAACTATTGAGAAAAATTCTCCTTCATGATTAGTCCTTAGGCATTTTATTTTGTACCCACTTTCATTTTGACAAAGGATTTAAGCCTTTTGAATGTATCAAACGCTTCATATTTTGATGAGGGCACAGCCCGAGACACAGAAAATAACCCACAAACAAGAGAATAATTTTATTATTCAGAAAATGGAGCTTCTTACATGCAGAGGATCTCAATCTCCAAGTTCTACAACACATGCAAGTTACAGAAAGCTACAGAATAACCCTTCCGCAATATGCGAGCTTGTCCCCAAAAAGTTACCCAAAAATTAGAAACCAGCCCATAAATAGAGCTCCTCTTTAGTTTGGAGCCAAAACAACATTCAATTTTGAGTTTAGGTAGTTTGGTGCCGAAAAATTACAAATTGAAGTTCAAATTTCAAAAGAACATTTGCAATTGTATTTTCTAGAAAGTGCGCCAACTTCTCGGGGCCATAACTTTTGATTTGGGGCTCCGATTTGCGAACCGTTTGAACCGTTGGAAAGGTCTCGAAGTCAAGAACACGTATAACATTAGCTACACCAATTTTGGCAAGTTTCGGGGCCGATCCGGGAACTCTAAGTGCCTCAAATTTAACTCAGAAGATTTTTAGGTGTAAATTTGGGAAACTAAAACTGCAATATCCTTCCACCCAAGAATAGAAAATAAAAACCATAAATTGGGAATTTCATTATGATGAAAAGGGTATCCAAAAATGTAAAAACATCTAAAAATTGAGAAACTTGAAATTTCACTATTTTTGGGTGATGCAAGATTGTCCTTACACCACTGGATGCTCCTGCATCAGACACCTAGAGTAATTTGAGAAGTGACCCTGTCACGTCTTAGATGGTGGAGGAAAAAATTAAACGGTCAACCTATGTCTTAGGCAACCAAGATGAATCTTCAACAGGCTTTCCTTTCCATTTCACCAGATATTCTTCATACTGCCTGTTCCTGGTACTCCTTCCCACACGGCTATCTAAGATTTCTTCAATCTCCTCCTTTTCTGAAGTAGATGCTGGAATTCCACACTGTTCTATCGTTGGTGCTTCCTCTGCGCCACCTTCATGATACTCTATCAAATCTGAAATGTTGAACACAGGGGAAATGTTGAATCCA